>SJYC01070113.1:0-13842 GCA_006408675.1 Madoqua kirkii
GAGAGCCTAAACTTCTCTCAGATCTCCATGGGATCTAAGACCATAATGGTCACACAAATAATGATTTTTAGAAACACAGGTGTTCTCCAGAGCAGGTTTCTCAGAGAAAAGTTAATTCCTTGCAGGTCAGAAATCTAGTGTGTTTAGAGCTCCTCGTTCTGCAGATGTTAGAATTACGAAAGGACTTTCTCGGTAAGCTTGCCCTACTCTGCTCTTTATTATGTATTATGTGAACTAGCAACCAAACTCTGCATAATAAAAACACTGCACATGATAAGCTATAATTAAACATAAGAAATAAAAATAGCATGCAGTCCTGCCACCTAGTACAGCAATTTTTGCATATAGTTCAAGATGGACATTCTTTTCATACAACAGAATAGGAATAAATGAGACATACTTTTTATAATTGGCTTTTTCACTTACTATTTCAAGAGCATTGAACCCTATTAATGAACATACTAAACATCAAACATTTTTAAATAGCTGAATTATATTCTACTTTATGAATGGAGCATCATTTGTGTTGGACATTTCAACTGATCATTAGTTTCACAAATATTTACCCAGCTCTTGCTATATGGCAGGCACTGTGCTAAGTTCCAGGGAATGGTCTGAACAAAACAAGCTCTCTGCCCACAAGATGCTTATGTTCTAAATAAATATCATATAAGAAACTAATCGCCAGTCCAGGTTCAGTGCAGGATACAGGATGCTTGGGGCTGGTGCACTGGGATGACCCAGAGAGATGGTACGAGAAGGGAGGTGGGAGGGGGGTTCAGGATGGGGAACACGTGTACACCCATGGCAGATTCAAGTTGATGTATGGCAAAACCACTACAATGTTGTAATTAGCCTCCACTTAAAATAAATAAATTTAAATTAAAAATATAAAAAACAATAGAAAAGATCCATGGGAAACAAAAATAAAAGTATAAAGCATTTCTCCATTTTGTTATTTATTTCACAGAAAAAAAATGAATGGGAAAAAAGAGGGTAAAATTTAATGCTATTAAAATAAGGTAATGAAAAATAGCATCTCTAAAAAAAAAATTATAAATAAATAAATAAATAAAGGCACAAAGAGGAAGCGTTTCCAGTCCATTTTTCTCATGAAGCCTGCTTCACTGATTTTTGAATGGAGTGATCTGCTTTCCTGGGCAATCTGTCCTCAGTGCACACTAGGCGGTGTCTGGCGAGACTGCCAGTTGTCAGCTTGCTGGAGGTGGGATGGTGGGCCCCACGGAATCTAGTGGATGCCAGGCACGCTGCTGGACACCCTCCAGCACACAGGAGAGCGTGCTTCCCCCCAAGACACACCGAGTAGCTGGTGCAAAGGTCAACAGAAAATAAATAAATAAATAAAGGCACAAAGAGGAAGCGTTTCCAGTCCATTTTTCTCATGAAGCCTGCTTCACTGATTTTTGAATGGAGTGATCTGCTTTCCTGGGCAATCTGTCCTCAGTGCACACTAGGCGGTGTCTGGTGAGACTGCCAGTTGTCAGCTTGCTGGAGGTGGGATGGTGGGCCCCACGGAATCTAGTGGATGCCAGGCACGCTGCTGGACACCCTCCAGCACACAGGAGAGCGTGCTTCCCCCCAAGACACACCGAGTAGCTGGTGCAAAGGTCAACAGTGCCAAGGCTGAAAAGCACGGCTCAACTTTGAGATAAAAAATCCCTAGTCAAACAAATACACTTATAATTTAGCCTCACTGTATAAGAAGTATGTTTAGTCACTTAATATGTTTAGTCGCTTTTCTAAGAACTCCATTTCGATAACTGCCTTTGTCAACCTTTGATATCCAGAGGCTGCCAATTAGAGACCACTCCTTGGACTTCCCTGGTGGTTCAGTGGTTGAGAATCTGCCCCCCAACACAGCAGATATGGATTTGATCCCCGATCCAAGAAATGAGCCTCTGTGCCATAACCACTCCAGTCCTCACGCCCTCGAGTCCATGACTTGCAACAAGAGAAGCCGCCCCAGTGTGTAGCCCATGCAGCAGCGAAAACCCCAGAACAGCTGAAAAATCAATTAATAAAAATACTAAAGAAAAGAAAAAACGAACCTGCTGTGTAATTGAAAACAACAATATTAAATTACAGAATTGCAGGCACCAAAGAATAAATGAGGCAAGGTGAGTGGGCAGAGGGTTTGCGAGAACTCCAGCCCTCTTAGTGCTCACTCTTGAATTCGTTATCTTCAGCAGCCGGGGCTGTGATCCCCACAGGGGGATGTGGCTGGAGGATTAAGGTGGGTTGAGTAAAGTTTTGTTGCAAGAAAAATAACTCAGGTCCTCCTGCTCCCACTGCTGTGACCTTCTGAAACTCCTTCAGAAAGAGGACAAGCACTGAACTGAAAGTAAGAAACCAATGCTTTAAATTCTGCTCTTTTTCATGAAGAAAAGGAAGTCGTCTCATGTATATTCTGAAGAGATATTTAGTTTTACCTGGAAAGGAGACGGATAATTTACAGAGGACATGGTGAGAATTACAGATGGCCATCTAACTGTATCTTATAAACATAGACTTGGTGCCAGAGTGAGTCATTTATTAATATATAGCTTGGTAGATGTATGTACCCAAACCTCACCCTGAAAATTTCTTTTTGGGGAGAAGGGGTTGGGAAAAGGTGGAAAGAAAATATTAGCACAATCAAGACAAAATTCTAATGCAACCTCTCAAGTGCACACCTTTGAGGAATTAATGATTGTTGTATATTTTGCTGTCACAAGTGGTAATTTCTTAAATTGGCTTTAATTTAACACATTCTGTTGTACACAATTTTGATGTATGCAAATTGTTAAAAGGTGACTGTTATAAACATAGGAAGTGATCATCAAAATTTAATAATGGACTATACTTGGGGACAGGAGGATTTGCTTTAGTATAATATTTGTGTTAAATAAAACAAATTTACAAACGGTGAATCATCCCAGCTAAATGTGGACTTAAATATAGAGGATGCATGAAATTACATATACATAGCCAATTTGAATATTCATAGGGTGAAACAGTCAAGTAACATTCTCTTTTTCCCACTTTCTGCAGTAAAATGGTTATGATGGAGTTGCATGCATATTCAACCTACAACAATAAGGTCTTGTTAATTCCTTAAACCTGAAAATTTCAATGTGTACAATGGGAATCTCGAATATTCAACTATTCTAAATCAATTTTTTGTTTCATAGAAAAATCTGAATACACAGTACATTTTATAACTAAGACAGTGCACATCTGGCCTTTGCTGGAGCAGGGGACATGGAGGAGTAGGTGGCAGGAGGAGACTGAGGTCTTACACGGCTCGAGCTTCCCAATGTGGCTTTAACCAAGAGAGCAGATCTGGCTGAGCTTAGAGCAGTATTTTTTAAGAGATCAGGCCCTGAGCCTTTGGAGTGGACCACTGCCTCCAAACCCTAGACGACCAGCTGCCTGGTGCTGCTGCTGCTGCTGCTGCTGCTGCTGCTGAGTCGCCTCAGTCACGTCTGACTCAGTGCGACCCCACAGACAGCAGCCCACCATCCCGTCCCTGGGATTCTCCAGGCGAGAGCACTGGAGTGGGTTGCCATGTCCTTCCCCAATGCATGAAAGTGAAAAGTGAAAGTGAAGTCGCTCAGTCGTGTCCGACTCTTTGGGACCCCGTGGACTGCAGCCCACCAGGCTCCCCCGCCATGGGACTACCACAGAACTAACCCCAGAGGCATCAGTTAGTGAGAACTCGCACAAAGGAAACCACGAACACAAGACCCAGCATCACCCAACCACCAACAGCACCCTGTGCAGGACGACTCACCTAAACAGCAGCCAAACAAAAATCCAGACCCATCACCAGCAGATAGGATCACCACCTCACCCAGCCTTGGCCATCGGAGGAAAAACAAACAAACAAAAACTCAGCACAAAGCTCACCCACAAGAAGCTTACACAAATACTAGACCAACCTCGGAGGGCAGAAACCAAAAAGACGAAAAAATTCAGCCTTGCAGCCTGGGAAAAGGAGACCTCAAACACAGTTAGTTAAAAAATAATAATAATAATGAAAAGGCAGAGAAATACTATACAAATGAAGGACCAAGCTAGAAACACAGAAGTCCAAATAAATGAGGACAAAACAGGCAAACTACCTGGAAAAGAATTCAGAATAATGAGAGTAAAGATAATCCAAAACCTGGAAAGCAAAATGGAGAAAATGCAAGAATCAAGTAACAAAAACCTGGAAGAATTAAAGAATAAGCATGCAAAGACAAACAGCACAATTACTGAAATTAAAAATACTCTAGAAGGAATCAATAGCAGAATATCTGAAGCAGAACAGATCAGTGAGCTGGAAGATAAAATGACGGAAATAACTTCTGAAGAGCAGAATAAAGTAAAAAGAATGAAAAGAACTGAGGGCAGTCTCAGGGACCTTTGGGACAATATGAACCGCACCACCATTCAAATGATAGGGGTCCCAGAAGAAGAAGAGAAAACGAAAGCATATGAGAAAATTTTTGAAGAGATAATAGCTGAAAATTTCCCCACCCTGGAAAAGGAAACAGTCAATCAAGTCCAAAAGGCACAAAGAGTCCCATACAGGATAAGCCCAAGGAGAAACGCCAAGACACATACTAATCAAACTAACAAAGGCTAAACATGAAGAAAGAACATTAAAAGCAGCAAGGGAGAAGCAACAAGTCACATCCAAGGGAAACCCCATACGCTTCACTGATCTTTCAGCAGAAGCTCTGCAGGCTAGAAGGGAGTGGCAGGATATATTTAAAGCACTGAAAGGGAAACATCTACAACCAACAGTACTGTTCCCAGGAAGGATTTCGTTCAAAACTGATGAGAGATAAAAAACTTTCCAGACAAGCAAAGTTAAGAGAATTCAGTACCAACAAACCAACTTTATAACAAATGTTAAATAGACTTACATAGTCAAGAAATACAAGAGAAGAAAAAGGATCTAAAAAATCAACACCAAACAATTTAAAAAATGCCAGTAGGAACATATATATCAATAATTACTTTAAATGTAAATGGATTAAATGCTCCTACCAAAAGGCACAGACTGGCTGAATGGATACAGAAACAAGACCCATGTACGTGCAGTCCACAAGAACCCACCTCAGACCCAAGACACATACAGACTGAAAGTGAGGGGATGGGAAAAGAGATTCCATGCAAACGGGAAGCAAAAGAAAGCTGGAGGAGCAATCCTCATCTCAGACGAAAGAGACCTTAAAATAAAGAAGACTACAAGAGATAAGGAAGGACACTACGTAATGATCAAGGCATCAGTCCAACAGGAAGACACAGCAGTTATAAATATCTGTGCACCCAACACGGGAGCACCTCAATACACAAGTCTCAACACAACAGACATAAAAGGAGAAACTGACAGTAACACAAACATAGGAGCGGCTTTCACACCCCACTCACACCAGCCGGCGATCATCAAAGCAGAACATGAGTAAGGAAACACGTCTTAAATGACACAGTAGATGAGATGGATTTCACTGGTATCTTCAGGACCTTCCCCCCAAATGCAGAAGAACGCACCTTCTTCTCAAGTGCACACGGAATATTCTCCAGGACTGACCACATCTTGGGTCACAAATCAAACCTCAGTAAATTTAAGAAAACTGAAATTGTATCAAGCATCTTCTCTGACAACACCACTATGAGACTAGATATCAATCGCAATTTTAAAAAACTGTAAGAAACACAAACACGTGGAGATTAAACATTACGTTTCTAAATACCCAACAGGTTACTGAAGAAATCAGAAGGGAAATTAAAAATATCTCTAGAAACAAATGACAATGAAAACATGACAACTCAAAGCCTGTGGGATGCAGCAAAAGCAGTTCTAAGAGGGAAGTTTATAGCAACGCAACCCTACCTCAAGAAGCAAGACAAGCATCAAGCAGATGGCCCAGCTTTACAGCGAAGGCAAGTGGCCAAAGAAGAGCAACAACAAAAAACGCACACCCAAAATTAGTAGAAGGAAAGAAATAATAACGATCCAAGCAGAAATAAATCAAAAAGAAATGAAAGAAATGATAGTAAATATTAATAAAAATAAAAGCTAGTTCTCTGAGAAAAACAGAGCTGACAAACCTTCAGCCAGACTCATCCAGAAAAAAAGAGAAGAATCAAATCAACAAAATCAGAAATGAAAAAGGAGAGGTTACAACAGACAAGGCAGAAACACAAAGGATTCAAGAGACTATTAGGAGCAACTTTATGGCGATAAAATGGATAACCTGGAAGAAATGGACAGATTCTTAGGAAAGTTCAATCTTTCAAAACTGAACCAGGAAGAAATAGAAATTATGAGCAACCCAATTACAAGCACTGAAATTGAATCTCTGATCAAAAATTTCCCAAAAAACAAAAGCCCAGGACTGGATGGCTTCACAGAAGAATTCTATCAAACATTTAGAGAAGAGCTAATGCCTATCCTTCTAAAACTCTTTCAAAAAATTACAGAAGAAACACTTCCAAACTCATTCTACAAGGCCACCATCACCCTAATACCAAACCAGATGAAGACAACACAAGAAGAGAAAACTGCAGGCCAATATCACTGACGGACACAGACGCAAAAGTTCTCAACAAAATTTTAGCAAACAGAATTCAGCAACACACCAAAAAGCTCATACACCATGGCCAAGTTGGGCTTATTCCAGGAATGCAAGGATTTTCCAATATATACAGATCAATCAATGTGATACTCCATATTAACAAACTGAAAGATAAAACCCATATCTCGATAGATGCAGAAAAAGCCTTTGACAAAATTCAGCACCCATTTATGATTAAAACTCTTCCACAAAATGGGCGTGGAAGGAACCCATCTCAGTGTAGTAAAAGCCATCTATGACCAGCCTATAGCAGACGTTATTCTCAGTGGTGAAAACCTGAAAGCATGCCCCCTAAGATGGAACAAGACAAGGATGTCCGCCTTCACCACTGCCATTCAACGTAGTTCTGGAAGTCCCAGCTACAGCAATCCGAGGAGAAAAAGAAATAAAAGGAATCCGGATTGGAAAAGAAGTCAAGCTCTCACTATTTGCAGATGACATGCTACTGCACTTAGAAAACCCTAAAGAGAGTATCCGAAAATTACTAGAGCTAATCAGCGAACTTAGCAAAGTTGCAGGATGCAAAGCCAATACAGAAATCACCTGCATTTCTATATATTAACAATGAAAAAGCAGAAAGAAAAATTAAGGAATCAATCACATTCACCACTGCAACAAAAAGAATTAGATATCTAGGAATAAACTTACCTAAAGAGACAAAGAACTGTACACAGAAAATTAAAAGACACTGATGAGAGAAATCAGAGATGCCATAAGCAGATGGAGAGGTATTCCAGTTCCTGGGTGGGAGGAACCAATTCTGTGAAAATGACTACACCACCAAATGCAATCTACAGATTCAATATGATCCCTATCAAATTACTAATTTTTCACAGAACTAGAACCAAAAAATTCACAATTCATTTGAAAGCACAAAAGACCCAGAATAGCCAAAGCAGTCTTGAGAAAGAAGAATGGAGCTGGAGGAATCAGCCTTCCTGACTTCAGATTACACTACACAGCTACAGTCGTCATAACAGCAGGGTGCTGGCCCAAACACAGGAGTATAGACTAATAGAAGATAGAAAGCCCAGAAACGAACCCACGCACCTATGCGTATCTCATTTTTGACAAAGGAGGCAAGAATACACAATGCGGCAAAGACAGACTCTTCAATAAATGGTGCTGGGAAAACCAGACAGCAACATGGAAAAGAATGAAATTAGAACATTTCCTAACACCATGCACAAAGATAAACTCAAAATTGATTAAAGACCTAAATATAAGGCCAGAAACCATAAATCTCTTAGAGGAAAACATAGGCAGAACATTCGATGACATAAATCAACGCAAGATCCTCCATGACCCACCTCCTAGAGTAGTGGAAATAAAAACAAAAGTAAACAAGTGGGACCTGATTAAACTTAAAAACTTTTGCACAGCAAAAGAAACTATAAGCAAGGTGAAAAGACAATGCCTAGATTGAGAGAAACTAATATCAAATGAAACAACTGACAAAGGATTAATTTCCAAAATATACAAGCAGCTCATACAGTTCAATACCAGGAAAACAAACAACCCAATCAAAAAGTGGAAAGAGTCGCTCAGTCGTGTCTGACTCTTTGCAACCTAGTGGACTGTAGCCTACCAGGCTCTTCCGTCCATGGGATTTTCCAAACAAGAATACTGGAGTGGATTGTCATTTCCTTCTCCAGGGGATCTTCCCAACCCAGGGATTGAACCTGGGTCTCCCGCATTGTAGGCAGACGCTTTACCATCTGAGCCACCAGGGAAGTCCAATCAAAAAGTAGGAAAAAGACTCAAAGAGACATTTCTCCAAAGAATACAAACAGATGACTAACAAACACAGAAAAAGACGCTCGGCATCACTCATTATTAGGGAAATGCAAATCAAAACCACAATGAGATATCACCTCAAACTGGTCAGAATGGCCTTCATCAAAAAGTCTACAAACAGTAAATGCTGGAGAGGGTGTGGAGGAAAAGGGACGCTCTCGCACTGCCGGTGGGAGTGTCAACTGACACAGCTACTGTGGAAGAGGGCATGGAGATTCCTTAAGAAACTAGGAATAAAACCACCATATGAGCCAGCAATCCCACTCCCAGGCATATGCCCTGAGGAAACCAGGGCTGAAAAAGACACACGTATCCCATTGTTCACTGAGGCACTATTTACAATAGCCAGAGCGCGGAAGCCACCTGGATGCCCATCGACAGATGAACGGGTGAAGAAGTCGTGGTGCGTGTGCGCAGTGGACTATCACTCAGCCACGAAAAGGGATGCGCCTGAGTCAGCTCTGACGAGGCGGGCAAGCCTAGAGCCTACTGCACAGAGTGAGAAGGAGAAGGAGAAATATCCTATTCTAATGCACATATACAGAATCTAGAAAATGGGTCTCAAGAGTTTATTGACAGGGCGGCAATGGAAAAGCAGACAGAGAGAATAGACTTATGGACATGGGGAGAGGGGAGGAGAGGGTGAGGAGCATGGAAAAGTGACATGGAAACTTACCCCCCTCCAAAAAAAGCACACACTTATCCTCCAAAATATTCTTGAATATTTGAATATGATTTGTTGTTTGTTGTTTTGGGGTATGATCCTGGCAAGTTGTCTATATTCTCTAAGACTCATTTTTCTCAAATATGCAAGAAAATAGGAAAGATAATACCAATTCTGAAGTTTATTGTACATGTATATAAACTGGAAAAAATAAAATGGCTTAGCATAGTGACTGGTATATTGAGAAGAAGTATAGAGATATTAATGATTCTTTAAGTTATAGATTATATGAATTAAAGCTACATGGAAAAAAGTGAAAGTGTTAGTCACTCAGTCATGTCCTGCTCTCCACAATCCCATGAGCTGTAGCCCGCCAGGCTCCTCTGCCCATGAAATTGTCCAGGCAAGAATACTGGGGTGGATTGCTATCTCCTTCTGAAGCGGATCTTCCTGACCCCGGGATAGAACCCAGGTCTCCCACACTGCAGGCAGATTCTGTACCGGCTGAGCCACCAGGGAAGCCCATACGGCTACATAAGTTGACATTAATAAGCCTTGGAAACCTAGTTGAATCATAAGAAGGGAAAGAGCAGGGAGAAGTAATGGTTGGAGAGGGCAATCCAGGACTATTTATTCATCTGAGTGATGAAGGGGGGTAGTAGGACCCATAAGTACTTGTTCTTTATAATTCGTTGCATATCTTTATTAAAAATAAAATTGAACATAAAACTGAGCCCGCCCCATATTTACTGATCATCATCAGAAAGCAGGGCTCACACTGGCCGCTCCTGATGGTTTTGTGTCTACACTGCACAGCGCTTATGATATTACCTGTACTGCAGTAAGCAAAGCTTCGGAACAGTGGACGAAGCTTGAAATATTCTCAGTGTACTGGGTTGGCCACAAAGTTCGTCTGGGTTTTCCCGCAGCATCTTATGGTACACTGGGATGAGCTTTGGACAGCCCCGTACGATTCCGTGCGTGTTTGCTCGTGTATTTTTATGCCAAGACGGCTTCTTGCCATGGTAAGGCATTCCGCCCTCACTAATCTCTGTAGCCAGGGGCTTATCCATGTACCTTTTACGGTTCTTCACCATAGCTCATATCAAACAGGGGAAATAGGATGCATTTTACTACAGCTGCAGAGAATATGGCGATGAGACTTGTCTGTTCACAACAGCTGAGGCGACGCTTCTGCCATCCCACACCTATGCTGTGGTTTAGTCCCTAAGTCACGTTTGACTCTGGGTACCCCACGGTCTGTGGCTCCCCAGGTTCTTCTATCCAGGGGATTTCCCAGGTAAGAACACTGGAGTGGGCTGCCATTTCCTTCTCTAGAGGATCTCGAGGGGATATTCCTGACCCGAGGATCAAACCAGCATCTTCCACACTGGCAGGAGGATTCTTTATCACTGAGTCACGAGGGAAGCCCTCCAAGTCTATGCTGCTGCTGCTGCTAAGTCACTTCAGTCATGTCCGACTCTGTGCGACCCCGTAGACGGCAGCCCACCAGGCTCCCCCGTCCCTGGGATTCTCCCGGCAAGAGCACTGGAGTGGGTTGCCATTTCCTTCTCCAATGCAGGAAAGTGAAAAGTGAAAGTGAAGTTGCTCAGTCATGCCTGACTCTTAGCGACCCCATGGACTGTAGCCCACCAGGCTCCTCTGTCCATAGGATTTTCCAGGCAAGAGTACTGGAGTGGGGTGCCATCACCTTCTCCGCCAAGTCTATGAGTTACCTGTAATTCAAATATACTTGGCATCTTTTAATAGACCTTGTTCATGAGTTTCAGAAAAGTCTGTTTTAGGTTTGCCACTGGTTTAAAAAGCAAGATTTATGTATAGTCTAAGTAAAATGCTCATAATATAAGAAACACTTGACTTTAAGTTAGTATATTTAATCTCTATTTTTTCCTACCAAGATCCTCAAATAAATATTTGACTGATTGACAGAGAGTAGGTGTTACCTTCTGATTTGAAAATGAGTTTTAACTTTCACATTGTTGAAAAAAAGTATTACCATTCACTCAATAATTAGACTTAATTGATGTGAGAATTTAAATGCTACCTTGACACCATATATTTCAAACTGTGTATATTTCACAACTTTAAATGAACTCCTGAGACCACAGCTACAAGATATATTTTATCAGCTTGTGGTATACTCCTGTAGCAAGCAAATTTAAAAGCACAATTGCAGATACTCAAAAATAAAATTAGAAACGCAAGGCAAAATACTATCTTTTCTATTCTGATTTCCAGACTACATATGATATTTCTTTTTTTCATGCCTTGCATAGGCTGTTTATATTGCTTTATTGTCTGTACTTTAATCACATCATCATTAAACAGTCAGCAGTCCATGCAACACCCCAAGCGCAGGCAGGGAAGGCAAGTGCTGGGCGGAAGGGACCAGGTCCAGGAGCAAGGGAGGACGAGCCACAGGGTGGGAAAGCGGCGCAGGGTGAGAGGGGCTGTCTGCAAAGCATGGATTCGATAAGGGAATCATATCCAGGTTACGTGAGGAGCTCCCACAACTCAATAGCAAAATTCAAATAACCACTAAAAATGGACAAAGGACTTGTACACACAGCCCTTCAAAGAAGAAACGCAAATGGCTAACAGGCACAAGATAAGTCACTCAGATCCACTGATCATTAGAGAAGTAAGAATCAAGACCACATTAGATATCACTTCCCACCTGTTAGAATGTCTGTTTTAAAACAAACTAGAACAAAACAACGGCACCCCACTCCGGTGCTCTTGCCTGGAAAATGCCATGGACGGAGGAGCCTGGTGGGCTGCAGTCCATGGGGTCACTAAGAGTCAGGCACGACTGAGCGACTTCACTTTCACTTTTCACTTTCATGCACTGGAGAAGGAAATGGCAACCCACTCCAGTGTTCTTGCCTGAAGGATCCCAGGGACGGGGGAGCCTGGTGGGCTGCCATCTATGGGGCCGCACAGAGTCGGACACGACTGAAGCGACTCAGCTGCAGAATAAAACACATGTTGGTGAGGATATGGAGAAACGGGCTCATGCGCTTGGTGGGCGTGTAAAATGGTGCAGTTTCCTTGAAAAACAGTATGGAGATTTCTCAGAAAATTAAGAAGAGAATTACCAGATAATTCAGCAATTATGCTTCTGGCTATATAACAGAAGGACTCTTATAGGGTTCTATAAGAAATTTACACATGCCCCCCTTCATTGAAGCATTATTCACAAGCTACTCACAATAGCCAAGATACAGAAACACCCTAAACCTTCACTGACGATGAATGGACAAAGGAAGCTGATATACAGACATATACATATACACACACAGACTATACACACAGAGAGAGAGACACAGACATAGACACACGGACATAGAAACACACACACAGACATAAACACACACACACATAGACACACACACACATAAACACACACTCACACAGACAGACATACACACACACACAGACATAAATACACACACACAGACACACACAGACATAAATATACACACTCACAGACACACAGACATAAATACATACACAAAAACATAAACACACACACAGACATGAATACACACACACAGAGATAAACACACACAGACATAAACACACACAGACATAAATGCACGCACACACAGAGATACATCACTCAGCCTTAGAAAAAGAAGGAAATTTCACCATATATGAAAACATGGATGAACCCAGAGGACATTATGCAAAGTGAACTTGGCCGGACACAGGGAGACAAATGTTGTAAGATTCTGCTCAGATGAAATCTCAAAATAGCCAACCTGATAGAAACAGAGAGTGGAATGGTAGCTCCCAGGATGTAGGGGCTGGGAGGTGAAGGAGCTGCTTCCCAAAGGGCATCGGCCTGCAGTTACGCAGGCGTTAGGGGCGCAGTGCAGCGCCGGGTCTCAGCAGACAGCACTGCGCTGGGCGCGGAGGATGAGCTCAGAGGCTGAGCTCAAGTGAAGTACCCTCACCATAATAACACATGAGAGTAACCTATGAGTCACACCTACCATTCGTTAAAAATCTCTCATTGCAAACATTCTGTCAGACCCACTACATGCATCAGAAATGCCTCACAATGCTTCTCTGCCTGACTGACACGGCTTTGCCCATCCCGCCCCGTCTCGTGCCCTCTTCCCAAAGATGGAGATGCCCCTCCCCGTGTCAGTCATTGAAACATCCAGAGGGAGGATTTTCCAGCAAACACATGCTCTAACCTGGCCAGTTCAATAAATTCTTGTGTATTTTTCTGATTGAAGCTAGCGAAGAAGACTTCCATTAGGTTCAGTTCAGTTCAGTCGCTCAGTCGTGTCCGACTCTTTGCGACCCCATGAATCACAGCACGACAGGCCTCCCTGTCCATCACCATCTCCCGGAGTTCACTCAGACTCACGTCCATCTAGTCCGTGATGCCATCCAGCCATCTCATCCTCGGTCATCCCCTTCTGCTCCTGCCCCCAATCCCTCCCAGCATCAGAGTCTTTTCCAATGAGTCAACTCTTCGCATGAGGTGGCCAAAGTACTGGACTTTCAGCTTTAGCATCATTCCTTCCAAAGAAATCCCAGGGGCTGATCTCCTTCAGAATGGACTGGTTGGATCTCCTTGCAGTCCAACGGACTTTTAAGAGTCTTCTCCAACACCACAGCTCAAAAACATCAATTCTTCAGTGCTCAGCTTTCTTCACAGTCTAACTCTCACATCCATACATGACCACAGGAAAAACCATAGCCTTGACTAGA
>SJYC01070114.1:0-11313 GCA_006408675.1 Madoqua kirkii
AAAAAAAAAACTAAAAAACATGGATAAACATTTTTTTAATCTACCTGAAAGCTAAAAAGAAAACAAACACACTTTGCAAAGTGGGAAGTCCCACTTTGGCCAAGATCCTGGAGAAAAAGGATCTTGAGATGTACCCTTAAAGAGTACATAAACTGAGATGTACCCAACACTGCTTTCTCCCAATTCCTAAGAAATGGAGATAAAGAGGTTAAGAAGATAAGGAGAAGACAATTGTTTAAAAAAAAAAAAAAGAATTAGGACTTCCTCGGTGGTCCAGTGGTTAAGACTCTGCACTTTCAATGCAGAGGGTGCAGGTTTGATCCCTGGTTGGGACTAAGATCCCACAGGTTGCACAGTAGGGGCTTAAAAAATAAGTTAAAAAAAAAATTAAAAAACTATTTGGAAAAAAAAAAAAAAAAACACAGAGTTAAAAGGAGCCTCAGTCAGTGTGACTGGGCTGGGAAGGCAAAAACTGAACTTTAAGAACTAATAGGGCAACTAGAATTTGAGGGGCCAGAATTCCAGTGAGAAGAAAAGCACAAAGAAAAATCGAGCACTCTGAGCTGCCTTTCTTCTCAAAGCACTCACTGGTTCATTAGCAAACCAAGCCACAGGGATGAGAAGTTAATAGAATTCACCAACTGAGGGACTGAGAAGCTGAGCAAAGAGACAGTCTATCTCATCTGATAAAAACTGGAGTTTGGAGCCCCACCAGGCTGAAGGGAATTACTAATCCCACCAGCTTTCAGCTGGGACCCCAACAGACTACAACATTGCAGTTTCCTAAGATGTCCAATATTCAACCAAAAATTACCAGACATATCAAGAGACAGAGCCAACAGAAAAAGACAACAGAAATAAGTTAACTGGTAACTCAGATATTGGAGAACATTATTAATCACAGACATGAACATTATAATCACAGTTAGTTTGTACTGAAGATAATGTAGGCCATGAAACAGAATTTCACCAGCACCAATAAGACTCCCCAGTGAATCAGCAGTACAGCCAGGCAAACAATCACTGGACTTCTGAGTCATTCAAACCTGAACTCAAATCCAAGCTCTGCCACCCACCAGCATTCTTTTCCCCCTAAACAGAAATAACAATGTCTTCCTCAAAGTGTGAAATGTAACTAAATGCCATTCACAGTGCCTGACATATAACAGTCAGCGAACATTAAGTCCTGTATCATGGTCAGCAAATGGTCCATCAGAATTACCTGTAAGCTCCAAGGAAGCTTCTTGTACACCTGCCTCTCAAGGTCACAGATAATAGGACACCACTATCAACTCCTAACAAAAGTATCTTTCAAAGATGAAAAGAATTATGTTTTATTTTTGTTTTGTTTTAAATCACCCATAAGATATTCTAGAACTACCAATGTTCTTCAGGGAAAAAAAAAGATTATATAAACAGTTAGAAGAAGTATTTATGAATTCATACTGACTCCTTCCCCTCAAAGATCTGAGGTACCTTACAGAGATGCAATAAACAAGGAGGCAGGCTTTTGTTTGCAGATGGGGGCTTTGTTTTTGTTTTTCAATGAGAAAAAGGCAGACAGGTTATGTTGGGGGGAGGGGTGGACACAAAAGTTCCCAGATAAGGCATTTATAATCATGTGCTAACACTTATGGAGCCGGGCTCAGGTCTCTCAGTGGTAAAGAATCCGCCTGCCAATGCAGGAGACACAGGTTCAATCCCTGGGTTGGCAAGATCCCCTGGAGGAAAAAATGCCAACCCACTCCAGTAACCTTGCCTGGAAGAATCCCATGGACAAAGGAGCCTGGCGGGCTAGAGTTCATGGCATTCATTCCAGTTCCTGAATATTCATTGGAAGGACTGATGCTGAAGCTGAAATTCCTATACTTTGGCCACTTGACGGGAAGAACTGACTCACTGGAAAAGACCCTGATGCTGGGAAAGACTGAAAGCAGAAGGGGATGACAGAGGGTGAGATGGCTGGATGGCATCATCGACTCGATGGACATGAGTTTGGGCAAGCTCTTGGAGTTGGTGATGGAGGAGGAGGACAGAGGAGGTGATGGACAGGGAGGCCTGGTGTGCTGCAGTCCATGGGGTCGCTAAAAGTCAGACACAACTGAACAACTGAACTGAACTGGACACGACTGAGCACACACTTAGACTTAGGCTGACACTTAGAGTAGGAAATAAAAACACACTCCTGCAGATCCTAGCAATGCTGAATACACAGCTATGATTTCATGTGACCCACGACCCTCTGAGGCAGGTTACATCTCACTTCACCCTTCCTGTCCCAGATCCACACAACAGGATGCAGACAGACCCCGGTCTAGAACTTCATGTTCTTTCCACTCCATCAGGCAAGCAGAGCCAGGGACAGAGATGATGCAGTCCCCACTCTGAGGGCAGGCTGTGTAGTAGGGGAGAGAGTTCTATGTGAAGCAGAAAAGTAAAACCGAGGCTGTGGAAATACCAGGTTACTGCTGCAATGAACAGCTAAGGGGGCAAAGAAAGGGCCTACATCAGACAAAGAAAATGCTCAGGGCTCAGCCTTGCAGGGGGAAATGCTTCTCAAATGGAACACCCTATCTTAGTCTCACAGTTTACTCTTACTCTTCAAAATATATCAATTCCAAAGTGTTCAATTCCACTGAATTCTGTTCTTTAACACCAGGAACCAGTGAAAAGTCACAGTCCTTATTCAAGGTCAACACCACCTCCATTCTTCCTCTGACCTTCAAGTATACGTCTCCACAGCACAGCTCTCCCCATCGGGTGACCCTTGAGTGTGAGCCAGGGCATAAGAAGCCTCCAGTGACTGACATGGAACATCTTCCAACTGGCGAGGTGGTCACGTCTGCTCATGTGATAACCACAAGCTGCCAGACTCCTACAGACTAGTCTCCCTATATATGCATACATATTTATAATGTTTGACGGAACTAGTGAATTAGGGTGAAACAGCACAGCTCAATAAAAGGCAGAATGCAATATACTAGGTGTCTACCATCACAAATCCTAAACTAGGCACATTTTAAAACTGCCACCCATGTTTTACGTTACCATTTCAGTTCCATAAATAATACTGAGTACAATGGCCTTTGGCATTTCAGAATCCAGTGATATTTTTGGATCTGGTGAAAGCCACCGACCTTCACAGAAAGCTGCACCTAATCCAGGCAGACCGTGGAGCCAGAAGACTCTGTCCATGTGCCCAGGTCAAGAATTCCTGCTCCAGAAGCTTGACAAGCCTAACACACCCCAGTCTCACACGTGAGAAGAGGTGCCTTCAGGCTGCTGCTCCTCTGTGCGTCTAAGCACCTGATCACATTTCAGCCGGATGCAATTACAAAACACTGGTAAGGAAGAAAACTGAAATTCCTTGGTGGTAGCATAATCAAATTGCTTTGTACCTAAACACACTGAAAAGGCCACCAGGAGCTCTAGAAATTTAAGGAATTAGGGATTTGATGTGATGGGAGGATGGGGGTTACAGTTTCTGAGGCTGTGCTTTGCATAGCTCTCCAAATAAATATTAAGAAAACAGCAACTGTTCATATCAAACAGTGGGGGCAGGGGGATGATAGCATACTTCACCACTGTCAGCAGGATCTTGAAGCACTCCAATGCTACATTTTTCCATCAATGTTTATGACTATGAAAAACTGAATTAGCTCATGAGACATGCACAGGCCTTTAAAATCAACACTGCAGTATTTCTGAACCAGGACCCAGGTAGTCAGGAGAGCAGGGGAGGGATCCTGGAGCTGACCCTGCCGCAGGCAGGAGGGGAGCGGGCAACAGGGAGAGGAAAGGGAGATGAGAAGACCACTGGCTTAGACTTCCAGGAGCTGCAGCTGAGAGCATAAGGACGCTCCTGTCATTGACCAAGCACCCTCAGGATCCCCTGAAATCCTTCATAATCCAGGCCTGACTCCAGGGCTTCCTGCATCGCCCAATTTCAGCAAGAATCCTTCTCAGCCAGTTTAACCAGAACCTCCCACCCTCAGTATCTGGTCGGGCCCAGCTCCCTCCACCCCCCAGGTAAGGCCCATCACCCTGGCCTGCCTTCAACAGGAATCCTCTTAGGTTGGTTTGGACAGAATCCTCAGTCCCTCCCCTGCTCTCCCCTTTCAGTAAATCTCCACACAAGGATGTCCATCCTGACCCTTGACTGGATATAAACTCCTATTCGCTCAAGCTGTCTGTGTACTTGAGTCCAGTCTCCCCACTCCACCATGCCCCTGACTCCAACACCCCACCACAGTGGTCCCTCCACTCATCGCAATGGCCTCTACAGAATAAAGTCAGCCTTACTTTCACAGGTGTCATAAGTAATTTTTTAACAGTTCAAACAGGAGCAAGGAAAAACATCTACCGAATGTGGAAAACTTCATCACGACTCAGGGACTGGAACTGTCAGGAGTGTAGGCATGTGACACTTACCTACCTAGGTATGTGACTTATAATTAACATATACTTGATCTTCCTCCTCTACCTGGCTCCCCTACATGGCTCCTAAAACCTCTGATATTTCTTAACTGATAGGAGCAATAATAGTGTTTTTTGTTACTGATAACAAACTCCTTTCACCCACACCTGAGCTTGTGTGACTAAGGTGACCCTGGGAAGCCCATGGACAAAGGAGCCTGGTGGGCTACAGTCTACGGGTCACAAAGAGTGACACAACAAAGTGACTAACACATACACACAGAAGGATGGGGTGTTGGCCAAGCAACCAACCTCGATTGGAGGGTTGGAACATTGGGGCCCACCCTGACCTGCAGGCTTCCCTGGTGACTCAACTGGTAAAGAATCCACCTGCAAATGTGGGAGACCTGGATTTGATCCCTGGGTCGGAAAGGCCCCCTGGAGAGGAAACAGCCACCCACTCCAGTATTCTGGCCTGGAGAATTCCACGGACTGTATAGTTCACGGGGTCACAAAGATCAGACACAAATGAGTGACTTTCACTTTCTTCCTTTGACTTCCAGGGAAGGGGGAGGAGCTGGAGACTGAGTTCAATTACCAATGGCCAGAGAAATTAATCAACCATGTCTGTGTAACAAGGCCTCTATAAAACCCCAGAAGGACTGAGTTCAGAGGGCTTCTCTGGCAGCTCAGACAATAAAGAATCTGCTTGCAATGCAAGAGACCTGGGTTCTATCCCTGAGATCCCCTGGAGAAGGAAATGGCAACCCACTTCAGTATTCTTGCCTGGAGAATTCCATGGATGGAGGAGCCTAGCAGGACACACATGCAGAGAACTAGTTGGCTGGTGAACAGGTGTTGGTGCAGGGTACATGGCACCTGGAGAAGGAATGCAAACTCTGCCCATTCCCCCATACCCTCCCCCTGCATCTCTCCCATCTGGCTATTCCCAGGCTGCATCTTTTTCTAATAAACAGGTGATCTAGTGAGCCACTCTAGCAAAGTAACTGAATTCAAGAAGGAGGTCGTGGGACCCTCCAATGTATTCCTGGGGAGTCAGGAGCGCAGGTTCAGCATGGATTTGTGATTGGTGTGGGGGAAAAGGAGGACAGTCTTGCGAGATTGACCTGGCACTGTCCAGGAAGACAATTTCAAAAGTTAATTATAACACCCAGCTGGTGCTGTAGAACAGACTACATATCGGGTGGAGAAGTGGTCTTGTCATGAGACACTGAGAGGAAAGGACAGGCAACAGGCAGCGGCTCTTCCTCTGCCAGGTAACTGTCCCCAATCACGCAGGTGTTCTAACACACTTGGAAGTCAGGTGGGGAGGGATGTGGTTTGCCCTCCAGGAAGGCAGTTCCACAGAGTCTCGAGCCCCAGACTCTCTCCACTCCAGAGGCGTCCATCCCCAGAAAAGGAGGATTGAGTGAAGAAGCCCCAGCCTAACAGAGACCGGGACTCAGGGCAGCAACTGAGCCGGAGGTCCCTGGATCCCAGGACAGTAACAAAGGACACCCATGCAGGGAACCTCTGCTCAGCCCTGAACACAACCACCAGAGCCTAAGGACGGCCCCAAGGGCAGACGAGCGGCTCAGCATTTAATTCCACCTTCCCAGTGTCTGCCTGGACCACCGAGTTAGACTGGAGACAAGCCAGACAGACACCAATCCTGGCCTCAGAGAATTTCTGAGTATTACAGAAATGCCAGGAGAGTCTGCGGAGCCCCAGCACGAATCCCCGCCGGCTCCGACAGCTTGAGCAAACATATGGGAGTGGGAAGCAGGAGACACGCTAAGGAAACTGTTTATTACAGTTGGGAGAAAATACAAGGTAAGTGTTGGAATGGAAGTGGGAGCTACGATCAGTGAAGAAGGATCCTGAATGCCAGCCCAAGGAGTTTATGGGGGGGGGTGGGGTGGTGAAGGATGGCAAGGACATGCTCAGAGCTGAGTCTAAAGAGTGAATTCACTGGCACCATCGAAGATGCGAAGGGGAGGGAGTTTCAGCAAAAAGGCATCAATCATCTCCAAAGGCTGTCGATACTCAGAAAAACACCGCTTAGAAGACACCCACCATCATCCCAGTTTTATTAGATGGAGGGTGGAGGTAGGAAGGCAGGTTTCAAGGGCAGAACCCGGCAAAGATACATCTGCAAAGAGTGATGGTCAGAAAGGAAGAAACGAGTACTGTTTATGCACTGTGAACTCGCCCGGAGGAAACAGCAGTGCTCAGCACACACAGCCCTTTGAGAAGTCAGGTGTGAAAAGAGGAGACTTCCCCAAGTTCCCATAGAGGCACTGGGTTTCTACACAGGCAGACCTGAGCCAAGAAATTCAAGATGCAAAAAGTAACCCCGGGTAAGTGATAAAACATGAGAGAGCCGAAAGGGACAGGATTGCAAGCCAAATTCACATCAAGATGCCTTTACACCTAAAAAGATCAACTCGACTTAGAATCTTTTTCTTAGTTTCACAGTGTAAAATTCCTCTAAGTTTCTCAACCATCATGAAATAGATTCCATGTTCAACCACCACAAAATAGATTCCATAGCTTTAACTTGATCGAGTCAATTAATATATTTTAACACAAATTGTGCTTTTTTTTTTTTTAGTGAAAGGTTATGAGCATAGTAAGTGGAGTAGGAAGGACAGATGGGCTTTCAAATTTTCCAGGCCTACGTTTCCAATGTATTTTTAGCCTTCAACACAAGAACCTCATGGCCTGAAAATTTCCAAGTATGAGTGCTTCTGTGTTAACTGATTTGCAAGACACATCTGATCTTCACAACAAGCCTCTGAGTTTTAAGGGTCAACAACTGGCCCGGAGTTGAAAGGAGAGGATGGGCAGGACCTGAATCTGAGTCTGACTCTAAGACAATCCTTCATTGACCCAAACCACAAGGCCTGTATCCATCCTCTGATTCCCTGAGCTTCATGTCCTTGTAGTATCTTCTCCAAAGCTTTGCTGTGAAGTAAAGCATGTGTCCCGTGGACAGCACTCAGCACACGCACCCAGCCCATCATCCACAGCTCCGACATCCCGAGACCCACGTGTGTCCCCCTCACGGCCCTGAGGACTGCCTGCCTCACTGTGTCTCACATGTCTGCTTCTCCTGGTCAGGAAGCCAGTTTCTGTGTCCTAGTTTCTAGGGTGTCCAGCATGTAGTCAGAGCTCAAGAACTGGTTTCTGTTTCAGTTAATTCTGACCAACATGCAACCAAAGTGCTCCCTGTGCTCAGGCTGCCTTCTGGGTAAAATCTGCACCACAGGGAACCTAATCAGATATGCTATCACGATACACTGTCTGTAGGAGCCAGCAGACTACAGCAAGCTGGCCATTTCTACACAGCAAGGCTCACTGGTACACAGTCCCCTTCATTTACCCAGTGTCCACACCACGCAGGGGTTAAAATGGCAGAGCTGAGTAGCTGGCAACAGTCACAGAGCCTGCGAAGCATCAAACAATTACTAGCTGGCTCTCCAGGAAATCTTTGCTGAGCTCTGCATGGGCTCAATCACTCAGTGAGTCAACTAATGTGAGAAGATTTCCTACACGGCAGTCCCTGCCTTTCAGTGCCGAATATACGGTGGGGAATGGAAGACATGGCCCGTGTATTCACGGAGCTGCTAGTCTGAGGCAGGAGACAGACGGGCTCTGGGTTAGACATGTACAACCAGCCTCCTGTTTCCATTTCCTGAGACAAGAGATAGGTGGGCTCCAGGGAAGGGCTTTACAATCAGCCTGTTTGTCCTCCAGAAACGGAAGTACAACAGAAACGGGGCCTTGTCTCTTACAAACACCTTTGGATAATAGTCATGGCAGGAACAGAGAGGGGCAAAACCCTATTTGAGCAAAGGATTAAGGGATCTCTGCCCACCCCGCTTCTTGGGACAAGAGACACTACACACACCGAAAGGCTCCTTGGGGATCTAAAGTCCAGGGGCAACACCAGGCCATAGGAGCCTTGCTCCTCCCAGAAGCCTTCACTTCGAGATCCATCTTGGCTGAGGGGTGCATGAGCACCCAGAGGAGGGTCCTGAGACAAATTAGCATGGGAGAGGGAGGGCAAAGCAATATGACTGGCTAAGAGATGACAAAGGCCCAGAAAACAGCCACCTTATAAAGGATTTAAACTCCCAAAGACGCAACTCTGAGTTCCGCTGTACTTTTCAATAAACTTTTTTTTTTTAGTATTCTCTTTACCTTTTGCCTGCTCACCAGGATTCTTTCTGTAAAAGCAGGCAAGGAGGACTAGGGGCCCAGGACCCAGTCGCTGGCCTCTGAGGTCCAGTGGCTAAGACTAAGGTCTTGCTCCCCGCTACTGTTCACTGCAAGCTCCCACTTACTGCTGTGTGCATCCAAATCTAGTCTAGCAAGCAAAAAAGACAAACCACATAAAAGGAGCCAAATATACAAATGAGCAATAAATAAACTACTCAATGCAGGTCAAAATTCAGTTTCCAGGGATCTGCACGACATGAATACCTTCCGGCCTTTTTTTTTTTTCTTTTAGATTTAAATTTTTCTTAATTTTTGGGAGAGTATAGTTGCTTTACAATGTTGTGTTAGTTTCTACTGTACAGCAAAGTAGATCAGCTATAGATAAGTCGCCTCTTTTATGAGCTTCCTTCCCATTTAGGTTACCACAGAGCACTGAGTAGAGTTTATTGTGCTATAGGTTACCTATTTTATATCTAGTATCAATGGCATATATATGTCAATCCCAATCTTCCAATTCATCCCACCACCACCTTCCTCCCACCCTATTTTCTTAGCTGTCCAGTAGGAAATGAAAGTTTATTGTAAAAGATGTGTGAAAATACCAAATGATCACAAGTTAAGCACAGCTCTGAGGAAGTGGCTGGACTGGAATTTATTAGATATGAGCTGCTGTACTGCTTGGGCTACTAGTTTTGAGGAGGAGAGAGCTGTTTTGAAGATGAAAGTTCTTTGAAATAAGCAGGTGTTACTTTTCCTTGAATGACACAAACAAACAGCAAGGATGGAACTGCCCCCAACCATCTGCTTTTAGATGTGTTAGTACAACAGTAAGCAAAAGAGCTGGCAGGCTCCAGAGAGCCAGATTCACAATAATTAAAGGTAGAAATGCTCTGCTTTGTCATGGATGGCAACTGGGGTGCTTTAATTAAGTATTAATCAATAGCCAATATTTTGTAATAACTATAAATGAAAAGTAGCCTTTAAGCATTGTATAAGATTTGTTTTAATTTTTTAAAACATTATGCTTAGCATAAGCAGCCAGTCACAAAAATACTACATATTGTATTATATTATCTACATGAAACTAGAAAAGACACATGTAGTATAAAGAGACAGAAAGCAGTTGAGTAGCTGCCAGAACTGGGGTTGGGGTGACTCACTGGGAAAGGACTTTGTAGAGTGATGAAACATCCTGTCTTGATTGGTGGTATAAATTTGTCAGAATTCACAGAGAGTCACTTGAAATCTACATTTTATGATAGATAAATAACAGAAATAAAAAATATCTCAATGAAGTTGATTTAGGGAAAAAACAATAAGAAAAAGTACAAAAGGAGAAAAATAACATCATCCTAAATACAGGATGCTACTGAGCTTCCCTGATGGTCCAGTCACTAAAACTGCGTTCTCAACTCAGGAGGCCCTGGTTTGATCCCTGGTCAGGGAACTAGATCCCATGTGCCACAACTAAGAGTTATTAGCATGCCACAGCCTAACAGATGCCACATGCCCCACTAAATACCAAAGATCCCATGTACTGCAACTAAGACCCGGTGCAGACAAATAAACATATAAATACAAAAAATAACAATCTTTCAAAAATTAAAGTAGGATGCCATTAATGCACAAATAAAAACAGTTCAGTTGCTCAGTCGTGTCCAACTCTTTGCGACCCCATAAATCACAGCACGCCAGGCCTCCTTGTCCATCACCATCTCTCGGAGTTCATTCAGACTCATGTCCATTAGACGGTGATGCCATCCAGCCATCTCATCCTCGGTTGTCCCCTTCTCCTCCTGACCTCAATCCCTCCCAGCATCAGAGTCTTTTCCAATGAGTCAACTCTTCTCATGAGGTGGCCAAAGTACTAGAGTTTCAGCTTTAGCATCATTCCTTCCAAAGAAATCCCAGGGTTGATCTCCTTCAGAATGGTCTGGTTGGATTTCCTTGCAGTCCAACGGACTCTCAAGAGTCTTCTCCAACACCACAGTTCAAAAGCATCAATTCTTCGGTGCTCAGCTATCTTCAGAGTCCAACTCTCACATCCATACATGACCACAGGAAAAACCATAGCCTTGACTAGACGAACCTTAGTCGGCAAAGTCATGTCTCTGCTTTTGAATATGCTATCTAGGTTGGTCATAACTTTTCTTCCAAAGACTAAGCGTCTGTTAATTTCATGGCTGCAGTCACCATCTGCAGTGATTTTGGAGCCCCCAACAATAAAGTCTGACACTGTTTCCCCATCTATTTCCCATGAAGTGATAGGACCGGATGCCATGCTCTTCGTTTTCTGAATGTTGAGCTTTAAACCAACTTTTTCACTCTCCTCTTTCACTTTCATCAAGAGGCTTTTTAGCTCCTCTTCACTTTCTGCCATAAGGGTGGTGTCGTATGCATATCTGAGGTTATTGATATTTCTCCCGGCAATCTTGATTCCAGCTTGTGTTTCTTCCAGCGCAGTGTTTCTCATGATGTACTCTGCATAGAAGTTAAATAAGCAGGATGACAATATACAGCCTTGACGTACTCTTTTTCCTATTTGAAACCAGTCTGTTGGTCCATGTCCAGTTCTAACTGTTGCTTCCTGACCTGCATACAGATTTCTCAAGAGGCAGGTCAGGTGGTCTGGTATTCCCATCTCTTTCAGAATTTTCCACAGTTTATTGTAAT
>SJYC01070115.1:0-31393 GCA_006408675.1 Madoqua kirkii
GTGACAATATACAGCCTTGACATACTCTTTTTCCTATTTGAAACCAGTCTGTTGTTCCATGTCCAGTTCTAACTGTTGCTTCCTGACCTGCATACAGATTTCTCAAGAGGCAGGTCAGGTGGTCTGGTATTCCCATCTCTTTCAGAATTTTCCAGTTTAATGTGATCCACACATTCAAAGGCTTTGGCATAGTCAATACTCAAAGAATGACACAAATTATGTACATTACTATGATAATAACTGCTCCAAAGGAGTTATTAAAAGTTATTTAAAGTTTCATTAACATTCAAAAAACTAAGATCATGGCATCTGGTTCCATCACTTTATGGCAAATAAATGGTGGGATGGGAGGGAATGGAAACATTGACACACTATTATCTTGGGCTCAAAAATCACTGAGGACAGTGAGCACAGCCATGCAATTAAAAGACACTTGCTCCTTGGAAGAAAAGCTCAGTTATGTCTGACTCTTTGTGACCTCATAGATTGCAGGAAACCAGTTTCCCTATCCTTCACTCTCTCTCAGAGTTTGCTTAAACTCATGTGCACTGAGTTGGTGGTGCCATCCAACTATTTTATCCTTTTCAGCCCTGACTTCTCCTGCCCTCAGTTTTTCCCAGCATCAGGGTCTTTTCCAGTGGGCCAGCTCTTCACATCAGGTAGCCAAAATATTGGAGCTTCAGTTTCAGTATCAGTTCTTCCATTCAATATTCAGAGTTTATTTCTTTTTTTTTATTTTTAATTTAATACTTTATTCCATTTCACAGTACTGCATTGGTTTTGCCACACACTGACATGAATCAGCCACAGATGTACACGATCTCCCAATGCCGAAGCCCCCCCATTCCTCATAGTAACTTTTTATTTATTTATTTATTTTTAATTTCTTTTTCTTTTTTTTATTTCTTTATTTTTAAATTATTTTTATTATGTTTTTATTTATTTATTTATTTATTTATATTAAAAAATTTTTTTTCCATAATCAGTATGGATTATTTTTCTACTGGTGTTACCAAGGTTAACTTGTTGGTTTTTAAACAAGAGTACAACAGAAGATTCTGAAACATAATGACTCCTTTGCTTTTAGCTGTTGAGGCCTCTTGGAATGTTTTGGCAATGTGGCTTATAGGAATGAGATGTTGGGAAGGGATAAAAATGGAAGTAATGCCTCTCTCAGTGGTGATTTTCCTGTCTCTGTTTTGGGTAGAGGAAAGAAATGCAAGTCTTCCCTTTGATATCTCCTGCATTGGCTGGTGGATTTTTTACCACTAGTATGATCTGGGAAGCCTTGATATGTTTGGATTCCTTCATTTATTTATCTATTGATTTTAGGTATGTATGTATTTCTGCATTCATTCATTTCTTGAGTCAGGCAGCCAGTCAGTTATTCAGCAAATATTTATTGAGTATCTACTATGTGTTAAGTGCTATACTAGGTCCTGAGAAACTGGGAAAGATTGAAGGCAGGAGAAGAAGGGGATGACAGAGGAGGAGATGGTTGAATGGCATCACCAACCTGATGTATATGAGTTTGAGCAAGCTCCGGGAGTTGGTGATGGACAGGGAAGCCTGGTGTGCTTCAGTCCTGGGTCACAAAGAGTCGGATATGACTGAGTGACTGAACTGAATGACTCACTGAGGTCCTGAGAATACAAAGATGAATGAGACTAAAGATTTGTTATATGATTTACAGCCCATTGAAAGAGACCGATAAATAAGCCAGAGATGATAGTGTAGAGTGGTAAGGTCTATACTGTTGTGACTCCTGCTGCTGCTATAAACAATAATAGTTAATGGCATCATTTTTGAGAGACTCTATGTAATTTAGTGGGGTTATCATAAAAGTAAAAGGCAAAAGTTGAGAGTAGAAAGGTTGGCAGGAATTGGATAATAAGGGGTCTTAGAAGGTAGGGTAAAGAAACTCAGGTTTATCTAGGAAGCTGAAGGGACCCTAACTAGGGAACCCTAGTTAGAAGGGTTTAAAGAAGGAAAATGAAATGATCATATTTGTGTTCTTGAAAGACACTTCAGCAACGTGGGGAATAGGTTGGAAGGAGACCACATGGTGGCAGGAGAGCCGCTGCTACCTACTTATGGGTTTACAGACATGATGAGGTCCAGGACTTAGATAGTGAGAACAGAGGGGTGGGCAGTTGTATGCTCGTTAGGTGAGGGGGATGCACAAGGAAGGGAGGAGTTCAAGTTGCTTTTGTTTCTGGCTTGGGTGGCTAAGTGGTTGTGGTGTCTTCACTCTATTAAAAAATACTGAAGCAGGGGGCAGGTTAGAGGAAAACATCTCTTTGTTATTACTGAGTTTGAGGTGTCTGAATAATAACTGAGTAGAATCATCCAGTCAGTGCAAAGAAATAGAGGGAAACAATAGAATGGGAAAGACTAGAGATCTCTTCAAGAGAATTAGAGAGACTAAGGGAACATTTCATGCAAAGATGGGTACAATTAAGGACAGAAATGGTATGGACCTAACAGAAGCAAAAAATGTTAAGAAGAGGTGGCAAGAAAACACAGAAAAACTATATAAAAAAGATCTTCATGATCCAGATAATCATGATGGTGTAATCACTTTCCTAGAGCCAGACATCCTGGAATGTGAAGTCAAGTGGCCTTAGGAAGCATCACTACAAACAAAGCTAGTGGAGGGGATGGAATTCCAGTTGAGCTATCTCAAATCCTAAAAGAGAACACTGCGAACATGCTGCACTCAATATGCCAGCAAATCTGGAAAACTCAGCAGTGGCCACAGGACTGGAAAAGGTCAGTTTTTATTCCAGTCCCAAAGAAAGACAATGCCAAAGAATGCTCAAACTACCGCACAATTGGACTCATCTCACATGCTAGTAAAGTAATGCTCAAAATTCTCCAAGCCAGGCTTTAGCAATATGTGAACTGTGAACTTCCAGATGTTCAAGCTGGTTTGAGAAAAGGCAGAGGAACCAGAGATCAAATTGCCAACATCCCTTGGTTCATTGAAAAAGCAAGAGCATTCCAGAAAAATATATACTGCTTTATTGACTATGCTAAAGCTTTGTGTGGATCACAATAAATTGTGGAAAGTCCTTAAACAGACAGGAATACCAGACCAACTAACCTGCCTCCTGAGAAATCTGTATGCAGGTCAAGAAGCAGTAGTTAGAACTGGACATGGAACAACAGACTGGTTCCAAATCGGGAGAGGAGTACATCAAGGCTGTATATTGTCACCCTGCTTATTTAACTTATATGCTGGACTGGTTGAAGCAGAAGCTGGAATCAAGACTGCTGAGAGAAATATCAATAGCCTCAGATATGCAGATGACACCACACTTATGGCAGAACGTGAAGAAAAACTAAAGAGCCTCTTGATAAAAGTGAAAGAAGAGAGTGAAAAAGTTGGCTTAAAGCTCAATATTCAGAATACTAAGATCATGACATTTGGTCCGAACACTTCATGGCAAATAGATGAGGAAATAATGAAAACAGTGTGAGACTTTATTTTTTTTGGGGGGGGGCTCCAAAATCACTGCAGATGGTGACTGTAGCCATGAAATTAAAAGATGCTTGCTCCTTATGACCGGCCTAGACAGAATATTAAAAAGCAGACATTACTTTATTGACAAAGGTCTATCTAGTCAAAGCTATAGTTTTTCCAGTAGTTATGTATGGATGTGAGAGTTGGACAATAAAGAAAGCTGAGCGGCAAAGAATTGATGCTTTTGAACTGTGGTTTTGGAGAAGACTCTTGAGAGTCCCTTGGACTGCAAGGAGATCTAACCAGTCCATCCTAAAGGAAATCAGTCCTGAATATTCATTGGAAGGACTGATGCTGAAGCTGAAACTCCAATACTTTGGCCACCTGATGCGAGGAACTGACTCATTTGAAAAGACCCTGATGCTGAGGAAGATTGAAGGCAGGAGGAGAAGAGGATGACAGAGGATGAGATGATTGGATGGAATCACCGACTCAGTGGACCTCAGTTTGAGTAAACTCTGGGAGTTTGTGATGGATGGGGAAGTCTGGTGTGCTGCCGTCCATGGAATCACAAAGAGTTGGACATTACTGAGTGACTGAACTGAACTGAATTGATGATACGTCAGTGAGGCACTCAGCAGGTTTGTATTTTCAACCAATGCATTGGCATTGGTTGAAATCAGAGGCTTGAACAAGGTCACCCAGAAGGTGTTCTTAGGAATATGGACCTGGGGATGCCATCACTTTGGAATCTGTGTCAGTCAGAAAGGGCTGGGGTATGTAGCAGTTATGAACAATCCCCGAATCTCATTGCCATAAGACAAGGAAAAGTCTGGTTTTTGCCCATGCTTGTTGTGTTCAGTGAGTTCGAGCAACTCATCATGGATGGAATGTCCATCTCGACACAGGCTTCCATGATTGTTTTAGAGGCAGGAGACAGAACATTAGTGCTATCCCCTAGGGCAGCTATAACTGAAGGCATATAGTAAATGGTTAAGACTGAAGTGAGACCACACGCATATACCACACACTTTGCGCTGAGGGCTTTACGTGGATTGTTTTATTATAACAACTCCAATAAAATTCACTGGACATTGGACACTCTGATAAATGTTTTGTGAGTATTAGCTTACAACTGCCTGATTAGGTGGGTTTGTTGTTGTCTCCATTTTTTAACTGGGAAAAATAATGTTTTGTATATTTTTCATATTTTATAGTTTTATATTCATAGTTTACATATAAGTCAGATGATGACTCTTGAAACTGATACTTGAAGGTAGCACATTTTCCACAATTTTATTGGTAAAAATCATGTGGCCACATCTAACTTCAAAAGGGGTGCACAATGTGATTGTACTCTGTGCCCCAAAGGATAAAGACAGACTATGTGAAGAGCCCTAGTGACCGTGATGGAAAAAAAGAGGCAGAGCCCATATCTGAAAGAAATTGGGATGTAGCTTAAGAGGTGGGAGGTACAATAAGGCCAAGGAGAGAGAGAGAGAGTGTATGAGTCAACTCAGAGAGAGGTCAACTAAGATGAGGGATTCTGTCCCTTGGATTTGGGAGGTCACTGTCCCTGGCCTTTCTGCTATGACAGACTCACCTTAGGGTCTTGCTCTAGCTGTTTCTCCTTCCTGAAGTGCTCTTCCCCCATCTCAGTGCTCTCTGATAAACCCCTCACTTCCTTAAAATCTTTGTGCACATCTCATCTTTTCAGTGAGGCTTATCTTGACCATTCTCTTTGAAACTGCATCCTGCTTCCTTCCTTCCAATTCCCCTTACCCTAATAAATGTATTCTTCCTTTTTCCCCTGAGGCACTTATAGCCACTTATCACATTCTATAACTCAGTTTTTAAAAACATTTTTTTATTGATTACTAGTCTGTCTCTACTGATAAAAGGTAAGCTCTGTGAGGTCAAGGACAATTGGTTTGTCCATCGATGGAATCCACATGCCTTCATCAGTACCTGACACATAGTAGGAACTCAGTGTCCACTTGCTGAATGAATGACTTTAACAATAGTAGTTTCAAAGAAATGTTTGTGAGGGTGATGGCAGTGTTTTGAGTGGTGGGTGTGGTTGTGGTAAGCTGTGCCTGCACAGAAAATTGCCTTTGATGAAGTTTAGAAGTCACAAGAAAGAAGCAGGAGCAGCCATAAGGGAAAGTGGAACCCAGGGGGGCTTTGTTTTATTTGTGTGGTTGTTTTAGTAGAAGAGAAGGAGAATATTTCTATATGAAATGGAAGAGCCAGGAGAGAGGGAGAGCCAGGAGAGAAAGATATTTGATCAGGCAAGGAGCTTGAGGATAAACAAGGCAGAAAATGGGATATATGGGACTTAGGATGCTGGAACACCCCTGATGCTAGATCAGAAAGGAAGGAGAGAACAGGTTCAAAAGTAGGAAAATTTGTAGATAGTAGTGGTAGAAGTTAAAGGCATCTTACTGGGCACTAGAGATTTTCTTAATGAAGCAGGGAGTTGAGAGCACAGCCAAGGTTGAGATTCCAGGAGGGATGTGAAGTGGTGGACTGGGAAATAGGAGAAAGGAAGATAGGAGAGCTACAGAGCAGTGTAGACGATCCAGTTGAGTAGGGTTGGTTGGTGACCATGAACTTGTAGGTTTTACTGCCAAAGATAAATTATTTCCTCATATTCAGTGAACAACAAGAGGAACAGCTTCCCCTCATCAGTCATGTGTGACTAGTTCCAAAGAGCATATTTCTTCCTGGGTGTGTTGTCCTTTCCTTCATCTTGTCTGTCAAACTTCTGGAGATCCCCCAACTTGGGATCCGTAACTCAGAATGTGATTTATACTGTCCCCTCCATCCTAAAAAGAACTGGCAACAAATGTGAGAAAATGTGTCAAAAATGCTTGTTATCAATCTTCTGGTTACCGCGGGTGGGGGAGTCAGGGGTGTGGTGTGGGGAGGGGGAGGGGTGAATTGGGAGATTGCTGCTAAGTTACTTCAGTTGTGTCCAACTCTGTGCGACCCCATAGATGGCAGCCCACTAGGCTTCCCTGTCCCTGGGATTCTCTAGGCAAGAACACTGGAGTGGGTTGCCATTTCCTTCTCCAATGTGTGAATGTGAAAAATGAAAGTGAAAAGTGAAAGTGAAGTTGCTCAGTCAGGTACGACTTTTCGTGACCCCATGGACTGTAGCCCACCAGGCTCCTCCATCCACAGGATTTTCCAGGCAAGAGTACTAGAGTGGAGTGCCATTGCCTTCTCTAGAACTGGGAGATTGGGACTAACATATACACACTATTATACATAAAATAGATAACTATTAAGGACGTGCAGTACTTTGTAATGAACTATATGAAAAAAGAATCTTCAAAAGAGTGGATATATGTATATGCATAGCTGATTCACTTTGCTGTACAGCAGAAACTAACATAATATTGTAAATCAAATATACTCCAACAACAACAAAAAAAGAAAATGCTTGTTATCAAAATGATGACTAAGAGCTAGGAAACGCATACCTAGGAAAACTCTAGACCCATGTGACCAGTAGGTGCTTAGTGACAATGGCTGCAATGTGTCAGGACAGCACGTTGCTAGTCTGTTGTTAGGTCATATTTGGAAAGGCAAGAGGGTGGGTGGTAGGGCAGAAAGAAAGATGGGGTCATCAGACTTCAGTGATCCTTTGAGATGGTTCTCAGTGGTGGTGGAGGTAGAGCTAGTTTGAGCAATGAACAGAATTGTTGTTGTTTAGTCTCTTAAGTCGTGTCTGATTCTTTTGTGACCCCATGGACTATACCTCTCCATGCTCCTCTGTCCATGGAATTCTCCAGGCAAGAATACTGGAGTGGGTTGCCATTTCCTTCTTCAGGGGATCTTTCTGACCCAGGGAATGAACCTGAATTTCCTGCATTGGCAGGTGGAATCTTTACAGCTAAGTCACTTAGGAAACCTGTGGACAGAGTAGGAGTATTCAAATAGATAAGATCTAAAAAATATTGTAATGGAAGTAATAATGGATTGAGCCAGTACTTTATTATCTTCTCATGGCTCAGATGGTAAAGAATCTGCCTGCAGTTCAGGAGATCTGAGTTCAATCTCTGGGTCAGGAAGATTCTCTAAAGAAGAGAATGGCTACCCACTCCAGTATTCTTGCCTGGAGAATTCCATGAAGGAGCCTAGTGGGCTACATATAGTCCATGGGGTTGCAAAGAGTTAGACATAACTGAGCGACTAACTCTTCAACAATTGTAGGAGGTAGATGTTATTATACTTATATTGCACATTAGATAATTAAATGTTACAGGTGAGTGCTGGAATCATGGTTCAAACCCTGGTCTATCTGATTGCTCACAGGGCTCCACTGAGCTATCAGGTCTGTGTATCATTTGTCTCTTTTCAGGTTAGATTCTCTTCTTAACTTATAGCATTCAAGAAAAAATTTGCTATATATCAGTAATCATGGGGGAACAGATATTTTATTGTTACTTGTTATGATAGTTACACAATTTTAAGATGATCATGCATAACTACTACAGGTTTTACACTGAACCATTATCATTAAAATCTTGGATTGACCTGATACCTCCTTATAAAACTCTAGGACCTCTGTGTCTAAGAGAATAATTTGGGCTGTGCTTTTGGGCTTATTAGGCAAAATTTTAAGATGTTGAATTTTTTTTTAGTGTACTAAATTTAGATCACTGATATGTTTATAAGCGTGATGGTCCTTATGTACATCACCATGACATGTTTGCAATTCTTAGAAGAGTTTTTAAAAAAGACCAAGTATACTCCTGATGGTTTTCACCCCAGATTGCTGCTTTAGAACATCATAGATTTTCTTTTGGCATAATAGCATTTGGTGGTAATGCTTGATACATTTAATTCTTCAGAACAGATACTGTAACGCTCTGGTGCCTAGGAACATTTGGTATTCTCATTATTTAACAGCATTCTATTCTCCCTCTAGCTATTTAATAATGCATATGTAATTTGGTACAGTCTCTGTAGGATTTGGAGGAGTGAGAATACCTTACTTTATAGATGATTTTTTGTATGGATTAGTAACCCACCTGCTTGTTAAGCTTCAAAAGGGTGATAACTCTATGGATATGCCTTTTATTGTAGCTGTTTTTGCTTTCTGTCTGGGATCTCTTTCTTCAGTTTTGATCTTGTTGGCATCTAAGTTCTCTAACAGGATAATTCAGCCATCACGTGTGTTGGAATTTTGAACCCTTTGGCTGATGTGTTTTATTAGTGTTGAGGTCTTTTAATGAACCAGAAGCTGGTGGTCTTGAGTCGACTGATAAGAAAGTAAAAGGAGAGAGAAAGAGGCTGATGTTCCTTGGTTTATGTAGAAAGCCAATAAAGCCCCTACACAGGGCTTGTTCTGTCCACGAAGGCTTCAGGCGCCCTCTCAATGGGGTGAAGGTGGAGGGCGCCTTCTCGAGAGGGTCTCAGAAGCCCGGGCAGGAAAGTTAACCCAGAGAGCCTCTGTGCTCCCGGGGATCAGCCTGGAAGAGAGAGAGAGACAGAGAGAGAGAGAGACAGAGAGAGAGAGACAGAGACAGAGAGAGAGAGAGAGAGAGAGAGACACACACACAGAGAGAGACAGAGAGAGAGAGACACGGGAACCAAAGCTCTGATGGAGCAAAGGTATTTTAATTAATGTGGTGTGTGTATATATACTGTCTTACAGAGCTGTTATTCTTAGCAAAGATAAAGATTAAAATTCCAGGCTTACAAAACATAGGCAACCCATATTAAAGAGAGAGATTTGTAAACAATGACTTTTACCATAAGCTTCCTAAGGAAGAAGAAGATACTTATTACTGTATAGAAAAACTAATAAGAAAAGGTCTAGATTCTTCAGCCCCCAGGAGAGGCTTGCCTCTCTTCTTCATTCCTGAGTATTCAAGAATTAATAAAAAACAAAAAATTCCCGACAGATTCAAAACAACACACAGAAACCTCCTGTTAAATATTTCCTGACAATTAGTGCCTCTGGGCATTTGGGTTGATGTCACCAAAGGTGTAGAAAGTGGCCCAAATTTTGTATCACTCACTGGGATCCTTCCTTGTTGAGCCCATCTCTCTGGAGTCATTGGCATTTCAATTTTAATGTCTACACTGGTACACGAGAGATATAGTAAATCTAGTCTTTTCTCTCCTCCTCCTCCTTCTTATTTTTACCTATTTCAAACTATTGAGGCTATTAGTGCCTTTAAAACAGCTTCTGAATTATCCATAGAAGTTCTCAGAGAGGGACCCCTTGAGACAGAGATGTCAGAATAAGCCCTGCAAGCTAATGCTATTTCCTTACTGCTTTGCATCACTTATCTCCTATAGACGACCACCAAAAACACCAACAGAAGCCTAATTAGACAATAAGAGAAAAAGGGTATACTTGGGCTTGAAAGAAGGGAAAAAAAGTAAAGTAAAATATAATTTAGGAAAACAACAAAGGCAAATTATTTATAAGCACGTATTTGCTAAAAAGTAGCAGGATGATTTTATTCAGAGCCCATATTTTAAAGATGGCAAATGTTTCTTCTTTTCCCTTTTATAATCTCGAATCACTGGCATGCCTTTGTGACTTTTATTCTGAATGTAAGCTCTGGGAGAGAGGGAGTGTGTCTATTTTGTTCACTTGTACCTGCTCGGGCCTGGCATGGCACCTACTACTGGTACATGCTCAGTGGACATTTTAAAAATATATGACCAACAGTCATAATGTGAGTGCCATTCATTAAATGCTTCCTTTGAGACCAATACTGTGCCGGACATGTCACAAACAGGTTAAAACATAGTCTAGTAACTCTTGGAGGTAAATCTCACCATCCCAGTTTTAACAGATCTTGCAAATGAAGGCCTCCTGAGAAAGTTACTGTCTGAAAATATTAATATGTGAGGGCTTCCAGTTTCCTCCTTTTCCTTTGCTTTGCTGAATGTCTTTCCCTCATCTCACTCTCTATGGAAGAAAAAATGAAAGCCGAGCTCTTGAATTCTGGCAGGAAAAGTGGAGAAATGGAGCAGAAACCTATGATCTTCAGGGTGTTGTGCATAAGGGTTGGGGTGGGAGGGGTGAGGGCATGCCTTGTCAGGACTCAGGCAGGACTGTGCATGCTCAGAGGAGAGGAGGTGGTGGAGACACGTCGAGACACAGGAGAGCGAAGTTGGCAGGAGAAGAGTGTGACCTGTGCCTCATTATTTGATCCTCTTATATATGTTACAGGGAAGTGTGTCATGAAGTGAGTCATGAGTGAACTTGCTGGGGGCACAGGTGCACCTCTCAACATGGCCCTGTTCCTGGTGTGACCAGAGCCTCCAGGGTTTCTAGACATCAAGGTGTAATGAAAGATGTGTCTCCACAGCCACTGAATGTGACCCCATGTTATTAATTTCACCAAGACCTCACTGGGCTTACAAGGACCCCAGGCTTAATCTGTATTATTCTCAAAGTGTCTCTGTGCCCACATTAGCAGGCCTTAAATCAGTTCCCTGTTCCCCAACTCTGACACCCTTTGGGAAACTATTTGGGAAAGGCGTCAGACTAAAACCCTGGTTCTCTCTCTTATGTCTTGTAAGGGATTAAAACAAGTGTTGTTTTTTTTTAATTGCTAAGTCATGTTTGACTCTTTGTGACCCCATGGACTGTAGCCCACCAGGCTCCTCTGTCCATGGGATTTCCCAAGCAAGAATACTGGAGTTGGGTTGCCTTTTCCTTCTCCAATTAAGACAAGTGACTGTTCCTCAAAGTCACTTTTCCTCCTTTGTTAAGTATGAGTGATATTTATCTCTACTAGTTATAAGATACTGTGACAATAAGTTAAGATTAAGGCCTATGGAAGTGATTATTAATAAAGTTTGTACCAAGCATTTAGCTTTGAAAATTGTCATTCATTCACGTAATGAATATTTATTCAGCACATACCATGTAATAGGTACAGGCCCATGTTATAGGCCAGGGGTGAATTCAGTGGACAAAATAGGCAAAAATCTCTGCTCTTGCAGAACTTGCATTTTAGTGGTCAGAGATAATCAATCAAGAAACGCTGGACTGGAAGAAACACAAGCTGGAATCAAGATTGCTGGGAGAAATATCAATAACCTCAGATATGCAGATGACACCACCCTTATGGCAGAAAGTGAAGAGGAACTGAAAAGACTCTTGATGAGAGTGAAAGAAGAAAGCGAAAAAGTTGGCTTAAAGCTCAACATTCAGAAAATGAAGATCATGGCATCTGGTTCCATCACTTCATGGGAAATAGATGGGGAAACAGTGAAAACAGTGTCAGACTTTATTTTTTTGGCCTCCAAAATCACTGCAGGTGGTGACTGCAGCCATGAAATTAAAAGACGGTTACTCCTTGGAAGAAAAGTTATGACCAACCTAGATAGTATATTCAAAAGCAGAGACATTACTTTGCCGACTAAGGTCCATCTAGTCAAGGCTATGGTTTTTCCAGTGGTCATGTATGGATGTGACAGTTGGACTATGAAGAAGACTGAGCACCAAAGAATTGATGCTTTTGAACTGTGTTGTTGGAGAAGACTTTTGAGAGTCCCTTGGACTGCAAGGAGATCCAAACAGTCCATTCTGAAGGAGATCAGCCCTGGGTTTTCTTTGGAAGGAGTGATGCTAAAGCTGAAACTCCAGTACTTTGGCCACCTCATGTGAAGAGTTGACTCATTGGAAAAGACTCTGATGCTGGGAAGGATTGGGGGCAGGAGGAGAAGGGGACGACAGAGGGTGAGATGGCTGGATGGCATCATGGACTCTATGAACGTGAGTCTGAGTGAACTCCGGGAGATGGTGATGGACAGAGAGGCCTGGCGTGCTGCAATTCATGGTGTTGCAAAGAGTTGGACACTACTGAGCGACTGAACTGAGCTGAATTGACAATGAATCAATAAATAAAACCCATAGTAGGTCAGAAGCTAATGAGTACTGAGAAGAAAAGAGAAGTGTGACAATTTTAAAGAGAGAGATCAAAGAAGGCCTCACTGAGGAGTTAAGAGTTAAGTCATAAGCTTAAGGACTTAAGGAATCAGACCTGGGGATATCTGAGGGAAGAATGTTCTAGGACAAAGTGAACCACTGGTGCCAAGATCCTTGGGTGGAAACATGTCAGTGTGGGAGGGAGTAAGGGGGAGAATAGTAAGGTCACAGGGAACCTCTTCTTGGTGGGCCTTAGGGGTCACTCCAAGGACACTGGTGTTTGCTCCAGGTGATGGGGGAGTCTTGGACAGGGGTGTGACATGAGATAACTTATATTTTAAAAGGGATAACATATTTTAAAGGGGGTCCTCTGGTTCTTTTGTTGAGAGTGGCAAGGGTAGAAATGGGGAGACTGGTTGGGAGTGGTCGCAGTGATTCAGAAAGAGATGTCAGGTCTTGGAACACAGTGGAATGGGAGTGGTGAGTAGATCTGGTGAGAGATGGTGGCACTCCAGTTATTTTTTGAATGGGGAGCCTCCAGGATTTGTTGTGAATTTGACTAGGGGCTTGAGATGAGATAACAATTCAAGGATGATGCCAGTTTGTGGCCTGAGCAGCTGGAAAAATAGAACCACCCTTTAATAAGATGAAGAAAGACTATGAAAGGAATAGGTTAGGGAGGAAAGCTTAGGAAATCAGTTGGGAACATGCCAAGTGTGAGATGTCCATTAAATGCCCAGCAGAGGAGACCAGTGGATAAATGAGCCTGGACTTCAAGAGAGATGAGGCCAGAGATAGAAATTTGGGAGCCACCAGCATGCAGATACTTAGGCCCATGAGACTAGATGAGATCATCAAGGGGGTGAATGTGTTACTGAACTGGGTTCTTGGACTCTTTAATCAATAGAAATTGATAAGAGACAGGATGAGGAATTCAGGAAGGCTTCATTGGGACTTATGCTACAGCACATAGAAATGAGAAGAATAGGTTCCCTTCCTCAATCTCCAACTGACAGGGGGGCTAGTTTCTTAAATTGGGTGTGAGAGCAGGTCAGTGTTGGCCCAGGAGTCACTGAGGTTGGTCTCCCCATGCCCCTGGTGGTACTGTGTGCAGTATCCTGCTTTTGCTTCAGGCCCCAGAAATGGCAGATGGGTTTTGGCCTTTGTGTATCTTATTGTTCATGATTTGCCCCAACTGCGCATGCACACAGTTGTTTTTAGTCGCTTATAGTTTCTTTGTATTCTATTGCTGGAGGAGACGTTTGTCTAGATGCAAGTATTCCAGTAAAGGGTCCCAGGTTCCAGCCTGTCTCAAATGTTAGTTAAGAAGAAAAGAGAGGCAGTCTAAGGGTTGAGCCTTGGGATTCTCAAATATTAAGAGTTTGGGTTGACAAGGATGAATTAGCAAAGAGGGCTAAGAAAGAGGGGTCAGTAGGTTGGTAAAGGACCTGTAAGCCAAGTGAAGAAAGTATTACAAGGAGGAAGGAGTTAGCAACTGGGTCAAATGCTGTTGAAAATTTATGTGAGATAAAACCTAAAAACTGAACACTAGATTTATTCTAGTGATGATCCTTGGGGTGAAATAATGGGGGAAAAGTCTGATTTAAGCAGATTTAAGAAAGAATTGAAGAAGGAATTGGCAATCCACTCCAGTGTTCTTGCCTGGAGAATCCCAGGGACGGGGGAGCCTGGTGGGCTGCCGTCTATGGGGTCGCACAGAATCGGGCACAACTGAAGTGACTTAGCAGCAGCAGCATCAAGAGAGAATGGGGAACAATGAAAATAGAACTTTTTGAGGAGTTTAACTATAAAATGGAGCAGAGAGATGGGATGGTGGCTTGAGGGGAAAGAAGGGTCAAGAGAAAGGGTTAAAAAATTCTTTTTTAGAAATTTAGATATAGTCTCTATGCTATACTTTACAGTTTCAGAACTTATTTGTCTTTTAATTGACATTTGTACCTTTGGGTCGCCTCCACCCGTTTTTGCCGACCACCCACAACACTGCCTCTGGCAACCATCATTCTCTTCTCTGTTTGAGTTCGATTTTTTTAGATTCCAAATGTACGTGAGATCATTCACCGTTTGCCTTTCTCTGTCTATCTGGGTTCATTCGTGTTGTCACAAATGACAGAGTTTCCTTCTTTTTTATGGCTCTGAATAATATTCTATTGGGTAAATACCACATTCTCTCTATCCGTTCATTTGTTGATGGAACCTTAAGTTGTTTCCATATCTTGGCTGCTGTAACTAATGCTGCAATGGACACAAAATTTTTGATGATTTTTAAAAATAGGAAATAAAGCAAAACAGGGTGTTGACTCAGCAGAGGGGAAAACTGGTGACTGGGAGGAGAGAGGAGAATTGCTGGCGTGATGACCTTGCAGTGTAGATAGCACGGGGACTGGGGGCTGTGTGGGTCTAGGGGTAGGGGCTTGCAGGAAATCCATTTGGATTCCTTCCGTTTATTCCCACTGAGGTAGGAAGCAAGGTCATCAGCCATAAAAGGAGGATAAGAGGCAATTTCCACTCCTTTTTTTTCTTCACCTAGTAGCCAATTAACCATTCTCCAATCACTGGAATTTTCCCTGTGTCCCTCCCTAGTTCCCACTGCTACCATCGTAATCAAATTATACCAAGTCAGTGTTGTAACTTCATAACCTCTCAGCCACCACCCTCGTTCTATTGCAGCCTGCTGTGCATACAACTGCTGGCTTACTTTTTGAGGAGTTTAACTATAAAATGGAGCAGAGAGATGGGATGGTGGCTTGAGGGGAAAGAAGGGTCAAGAGAAAGGGTTAAAAAATTCTTTTTTAGAAATTTAGATATAGTCTCTATGCTATACTTTACAGTTTCAGAACTTATTTGTCTTTTAATTGACATTTGTACCTTTGGGTCGCCTCCACCCGTTTTTGCCGACCACCCACAACACTGCCTCTGGCAACCATCATTCTCTTCTCTGTTTGAGTTCGATTTTTTTAGATTCCAAATGTACGTGAGATCATTCACCGTTGCCTTTCTCTGTCTATCAGGGTTCATTCGTGTTGTCACAAATGACAGAGTTTCCTTCTTTTTTATGGCTCTGAATAATATTCTATTGGGTAAATACCACATTCTCTCTATCCGTTCATTTGTTGATGGAACCTTAAGTTGTTTCCATATCTTGGCTGCTGTAACTAATGCTGCAATGGACACAAAATTTTTGATGATTTTTAAAAATAGGAAATAAAGCAAAACAGGGTGTTGACTCAGCAGAGGGGAAAACTGGTGACTGGGAGGAGAGAGGAGAATTGCTGGCGTGATGACCTTGCAGTGTAGATAGCACGGGGACTGGGGGCTGTGTGGGTCTAGGGGTAGGGGCTTGCAGGAAATCCATTTGGATTCCTTCCGTTTATTCCCACTGAGGTAGGAAGCAAGGTCATCAGCCATAAAAGGAGGATAAGAGGCAATTTCCACTCCTTTTTTTTCTTCACCTAGTAGCCAATTAACCATTCTCCAATCACTGGAATTTTCCCTGTGTCCCTCCCTAGTTCCCACTGCTACCATCGTAATCAAATTATACCAAGTCAGTGTTGTAACTTCATAACCTCTCAGCCACCACCCTCGTTCTATTGCAGCCTGCTGTGCATACAACTGCTGGCTCACGCTTCCTAAAATATGAATCTCTTTCTGCTGGGGTCTTATTCAAAACACTTTCTTGGCTGCCCATTAAAGAGGATGAAGGCCACATACACAGTGAGGGCTTTAGGCCTCTGGAAACCCTTCTTGGTTCAAAAGGACTGGCCGTGTTATCTCACTGTGCCCTGCATTGCCACCTGATTCCACCCTCTCCTGTGCAAGCTGGTTCTGTGGCCCAAGGGAAGCTGAGACTTCTCTATGCCGGATTCTCCTTACCTGTAAAAGGAGGATATAATGGGACATACCTCTTATGAGTGTTGTTAGAATTCAATGAGACTATCACAGTATTTATTTAGAATAGTTACTGGTATAGGATAAACACTTATCAGATTCAGCTATTCTTTTTTTTTTTTTTTAAGAATTTTTCAATGTGGACCATTTTTTAAAGTCTTTATTGAATTTGTCGCGATAATCCTTCTGTTTTAATTTTTGGCGTTTTTGCATGTGGACTCTTAGTTCCCTGATCGAGGATTGAACCCCCAACCCCTGCATTGGAAGGGGAAGTCTTAAGCAGTGGACCTCCAGGGACGTTCCACCTTCAGCTCTTCTCATTCTGTCTGAAACCCCTTCCCTTCCTTCCTGATAATCTTCCCTGTTCTTTAAGACACAGCTGGCAAGTCTTTCCCCCCATGAACTGTTTCTTGCTTATCCTTTCCTTCCTGCACTGATCTCTCTTCTTTCTCTCCATCATTTTGGCGTGTCCCCAGATACTCTGTCAGTGTGATTTTCATACGCCAGTGTTAAAACACCTTCATCGCTTCAGCCAAAGGGTGGATTTCTTGAGGCCAAAGGTCATGTCTCTTAAGCTGTTACAGCCCTGTTCTCTAGCAAGTTGCTCACGACCTCAGATTTGACAGGGGTTATTTGACCTGTTCAATTCGTTGAAGGGGTAAATTTGTTTGCCGTTCATTCTGAAGCTCGTGTTTCCTCTCTCCCACGTGCCTGCTTCATGGCATATGCAGCTGGTCTGCAGCCTAATTCATGGGTCTGTCACTTCCTCTCCAGAGACCTCATGGCAGCTCTGCCAACATCTGCCCTTCTGGCCACTTTTCAGTTCCATACCTGTTTATGGCCTCATCTTTTTTCCTCTGCCTTCTCCAGTGTTAGAAAGCTGTCTTTTCCTCTCTTAAGAGAGCAGTTGCCCATCTCCAAACTTCTTTGTTTCCTCCTTTCGTCTCTTTCCCAAGACACCTTGGCTTTGAAGAGGCTGCTGAAAAGGAGCAGATTATTTCATCTTTTATGATCAGCAAAGGAAAAAGTAGGAGGCTTCATAAGGAAAATTGGCAAGATCTAAAGTTATTTGCATTTCATACGTATCAAAAGTTTCCTAAGTTTTTTTATTTTTTTTAAAGAACTGTCAAATAAACCAAGAAAAAAAAAATTGATCTGAACATTGAAACACCTGCTACAGACCTGGGGGCTTTGAATTTAGCAGCTTTAGTTTGGGCCCAAGAAATTCTCTGAATTAGAAAGGCTTTTGCTGCTCCTTGGCTTGCTGCTACATTTCATTCCTAACGTCACTCTTCCCTTTCCTTTCAGAGTACAGCAGAGCCAAAGAGCTCCTCTGTGTGCCTGTGGACGTGACAGACACTCTGAGATGTTTTAGAGAGACCTTGGAAAAATCCAAATATCACAACAGATCAATCCGGCATAGCAGAAAGTTGCTTTCGTTATTTCTCGCCCAGACACAAGGTGAAATATAGTCGTTCCAGTCGTTCCTATGCAGCTGTGGGGAATGGGTTCTGGGAGCCCCCGTGGATGCACATGTCCCTTGCAGTCAGCTCCCCCCTGCCTAGTATCCATGGCTCTGCATCTCCAGAAACAGAGGGCTGACTGTACTTGCTCTGTGTTCCTGTCTCTTATTTCCACAGGGTACCACCCTGTGGGTCTATCGTGTTCTCTAGCAGACTCATCCTTCCCCCGCGTCCATGCCTGCTTTCGGCTGCCTTTCACTCTTTTCTTCTTGTCCAGTGGATCACACCTGTTCCCCACACTTGATTCCAACCAAAGCACTGCCTCGCTCATCTGCTTTGATGCCTTCTGAGTATACTCCCTTGAGTGGAGTAAATACAAAAGCAGTGTTAATGTTTGGTTCTATACCTCGTGTCCTTACTATTTGCTTTGCAAGTATGGTGCTATAGTCTTGTTTTATTTTCATCAGCAGATGAACTGATTTGTTTAGTATTAACTACAGTCTTTTACCAAAGCACTTCTTTATCAATGTCAAACAAATAGATGCATTTTAATATACACATCAGTAAAATTCCTTATTAATACCATAGATTTTCATCTTAGCTTTTCAAAAAAGATATTCACTGTGTTTGGTTACTTTACACTTGTTTTCTCCCTTCTCAAAATCTATTGATTTGTAAACTCAGTCACAGCAGGGCTTCAAGTGGTTAACCTCAGAGAGAGAAAAAGGCTACTCAAATGTAGGTTAAGAAATCCCAAATTACCTACATTTAGGTAATCTAAAATCCTAATTTATGTTTATAATCCTTAGTGTTCAAATTTATTGGAATAATAAAAATAAATTTATATTAATAAACAAAATAATTGTATTTTAAAATTATTAATAATAGATTTAAATTTAACATCTGAGGTGCTAATATTCTCTGAACAGATGTTTTAGAAATTAAACCAATTTTTTTATAACTACTGACAGAAGTTTACTTATGTATATATGTATCTATGTATGTGTATATATATAATGTATGTATGTATGCATGTATGAATGCATATATGTGTCATTGTTGCTTCCCTTCTCCTGCCAGAAAGCACTTGTTATGATATGTACCCACAGTTTTTGGTTGTATTGTCCACAGACACACTTTACATTAAATTAGCCCTCCATATTATGTTTTTGAGCTTCCCTGTGGCTCAGATGGTAAAAAATCTGCCTGAAATGTGGGCGACCTCGGTTTGATTCCTGGGTTTGGAAGATCTCCTGGAGGAAGGCATGGCAACCCACTCCAGTATTCTTACCTGGAGAATATCCATGGACAGAGAAGCCTATTGGGCTTATAATCCATGGGGTCTCAAAAAGTTGGACATAACTGAGCAACTAAGCACAACATTTCATGTTTAAACTTTGTCTTTTTTAATATAAATTTATTTATGAAGCTGATTACTTTACAATATTGTATTGGTTTTGCCATACATCAACATGAATCTGCCACAGGTGTACACGTGTTCCCCATCCTGAACCCTTCTCCTACCTCCCTCCCCGTACCATCCCTCTGGGTCACCCCAGTGCACCAGCCCCAAGCATACTGTATCATGTGTCGAACCTGGACTGGTGATTCGTTTCATATACGATATTATACATGTTTCAATGCCATTCTCCCAAATCATCCCACCCTCTCCCTCTCCCATAGAGTCCAAAAGACTGTTCTATACATCTGTGTCTCTTTTGCTGTCTCGCATACAGGGTTATTGTTACCATCTTTCTAAATTCCATATATATGCATTAGTATACTGTATTGGTGTTTTTCTTTCTGGTTTACTTCACTCTGTATAATAGGTTCCAGGTTCATCCACCTCATTAGAACTGATTCAAATGTATTCTTTTTAATGGCTGAGTAATACTCCATTGTGTATATGTACCACAGCTTTCTTATCCATTCATCTGCGGATGGACATCTAGGTTGCTTCCATGTCCTGGGTATTATAAACAGTGCTGGGATGAACTTTGGGGTACACGTGTCTTTTTCAATTCTGGTTTCTTTGGTGTGTATGCCCAGCAGTGAGATTGCTGGGTCATAAGGCAGTTCATTTCCAGTTTTTTAAGGAATCTCCACACTGTTCTCCATAATGGCTGTACTAGTTTGCATTCCCATCAACAGTGTAAGAGGGTTCCCTTATCTCCCCACCCTCTCCAGCATTTATTGCTTGTAGACTTTTGGATCACAGCCATTCTGACTGGTGTGAAATGGTACCTCATTGTGGTTTTGCTTTGCATTTCTCTGATGATGAGTGGAAAATTCCGAAAGAGATGGGAATGCCAGATCACCTGACCTGCCTCTTGAGAAATCTGTATGTAGGTCAGGAAGCAACAGTTATAACAGGACATGGAACAACAGACTGGTTCCAAATAGGAAAAGGAGTACGTCAAGGCTGTATTTTGTCACCCTGCTTATGTAACTTATATGCAGGGTGCATCATGAGAAACGCTGGACTGGAAGAAGCATAAACAGTGAGAGTTTTACTTCTTCTTTTGCAGTCTGGATTCCTTTTGTTTCTTTTTCTTCTCTGATTGCTGTGGCTAAAACCTCCAAAACTATGTTGAATAGTAGAGGTGAGAGTGAGCACCCTTGTCTTCTTCCTGACTTTAGGGGGAATGCTTTCAATTTTTCACAACTGAGGATAATGTTTGCTATGGGTTTGTCATATATTGCTTTTATTATGTTGAGGTATGCTCCTTCTGTTCCTGCTTTCTGGAGAGTTTTTATCATAAATAGATGTTGAATTTTGTCAATGACTTTCTCTGCATCTACTGAGATAACCATATGGCTTTTATTTTTCAATTTGTTAATGTGGTGTATTACATTGATTGATTTGCGAATATTGAAGAATCCTTGCATCCCTGGGATAAAGCCCATTTGGTCATAGTGTATGATCTTTATGGTGTACATTAACAGTGGTTAAGGGTACAAATTGAAAAAAAGCAGATACAATTCCTAAGAATGGTTTACACCACTTCATTCTGAATTTCACCTAGTATTAATACTAAGATACCTTCAGAAGTTTATCTCCAGTCCTTGGCTATAGACCTAAATCCATTTTAGCTTCTCTCTCTCTGAGGTTTTAAACTCCTTTCCCTAGAATATTTTTCCTTTTCTTTTCCCTGTGTGTTCTCTGACCTTACACAGACACAGATTCTTTCCTATTTCTTTCCCCATATGTCAGAACTACCTGTACATTACGCCTATCCCAGAGGTCTCTGCCCCGGAGGCAAACTAAATCTTAATGTTGGGAACTCTTTACAAAAGGTAAACTCAAACTGTGCAACTTCTCCCCCGCCCAGGAGGAGCAAAGCATTATCTCAGCATTCACTTTCCAGCAAACTGCCCTCTGTACTATTCCTTCTGAGGTAACATGAGTGTAGAGGGCGTTGACACACACCTGGGCTCTTCAGAAATGGTTCAAGACACGAAGTTTAAGGAAACAGAGTCCCTCTAACTGTAAATGAGGCTCAACTCTATGTAAAACCCTTCCTTCTCCCTTTCTATTTCTCCTACATTTCCCCTCCTCTTAAACTTCCCTTCTTTCTCCATTTTTAAGCTTCTTTTAAAATTTTTCCCATGAATTTAGGAGACAAAGGAGGAATGAACAATTTAAAATTTGCTACTGGGAAGGTGGAGTTTTCCCTGGGGACAGAAGAGATGCACATGCCAACACCCCCTGACCTTTCTCAGGAGCACTTCCGAGTTTTCAGCTCAGTGGAGAAGAGCAAGCTTCCCTCCTCACAACTTGGACTCGTAATTTCTTCTTATTATGAAACTATTAGTAAGGTTTATTCATTCCATGTTCATTTTCAATATGATCTGCCACATTAATGTTGATATTGCATTTGGTCTTGAAATGATGCCTATTTAAATATATATTTTACTGACATATAGTTACTTACAATATTGTGTTAGTTTCATCTATACAGCAGAGTGATTTGGTTATATGTATGTGTATATATTTTAAGATTATTTTACATTATAAGTTATTATAAGATATTGAATATAGCTCCTTGTGCTGTACAGTAACTGAAATATCATCTGTAGAAATGGGATGAAAGCGCTTGAACATAGACTCTATTCATCACACCCTTGTAGGCAGTAACAGAGCAGTGAGGAGACAGGCTGCTGCCAACCCTCTCCTGTGATCGTCTCTCCAGCCTAGCTGTTACCACTGCGAGATTCTAGGTGCCCTCCTACTCATCCCACTTTAACTGAATCTGTGAGCTGTTTGTTGACATGAGGCCACTGTTACGTCTTTTGCTTTGCCCCAACTGGTTCCATTTTCCTTGTCTTTCCACTTGATTTGGCTTTTCTACAAATTCAGCAGTATAAATTCAACATGTTGTATATCCAATGTCCCCTTTTTTGTAACAGAAAGTATTCCCCCTTTATTGACTGAAATAAAATTTGTATTAATATACTCTTCCTATACACATTATTTAAAAAATAAATATGAAGTTCTAAATATAATTTGAAAGATAAATGGAATCACTTTATAATAAAAGAATCTATTTGTTAATATGTAAGAGCTTAGGTGGGCTTCCCAGGTGGCTCAGTGATAAAGAACCTGCCTGCCAATGCAGGAGATGTGGGTTCAGTTCCTGGGTTGGGAAGATCCTCTGGAGAAGGATATGGCAACCCACTCCAGTTTCCTTGCCTGGAGAATTACACAGAGAAATCTGGTGGGCTATAGTCCATGGGGTTGCAGAGTCAGGCACGACTGAGCGACTCAACGACAACAGATGCAGTGAGAGCTTAGGCGCCAGGGTGCAGAGAATCAATCAGATGCTCATATGTTGTATGTAAGATATACAGGATACATAGGAATATGACAGCTGCAAACACAGACTGATACAAGCATATTATATTGGTGACTCAGGTACTACCAGCATTGTTAATTTTGATGCCATGATGTTCTAAAATGGCAAATGTAGGGCATCCTGAACAAAACCAAAATATTACATGGATTGCATTTCTGGAAAACTGAGCATTTTGGAAACATGTAAAAATACTCTTTCTATGTTTAAAATGAAGTTAGATGTTAGGCTCAGATAATTATCTACAGGTTTCTCACCTTTTTCCTCCCTGTGGGGAAAGGTTCTGTACATTGCAGGCCCCCCAGTGCCAGGTCCTCACTGACGAAACACTAGCAGTTGCCCCATTGTGACAAATAGCAGCCCCCTCCCTCAGATTTCTAAAATACCCACTAGCCAATAGAGTTACCCTCATTAGGAACCAATGCCATGTTAGAGGGGTTGGTTTTTTTTTTTTTTTTTGGCTACACATCCTGGAATGCATGCATTCCTCAGAAAGCAACAATGAATTCAGGTGATAATAAAGACGTGCTTTTTTGCATTTGGGTGAAGGAAGACTCTGATATGCTGCACTCTTGTCACATCTCTGATCAAAACCAAACCATTCAAGTCTTCCCATCTGCTGTAGAATAGGGTTCCCATTTTCCCATTGGCATTCAGATGCCTCAGTAATCTTACCACTACTGCTTCTTCAACCTCCCCCGAAACCATATTTTTATACCCAGTCCAATCTCGCTTGCCTGCTTTTTCTGGAGTTTTTTCTCCTTCACCGTCTCGACCTGCCTCACTCTTACTCTGTCTACTTTATTCATGTTTCCTACCTGTTAGATCCAATCTTGTTTCCTCCCTCCTAGATCCACTTTCCTACTCCCTAACATTCAAACAGAACATCATTTGCTCTCTATAGCTATATCGTGTGACATTTAGAGGGTCTATTAACTTGAAGTTTGCTTATCTACACAGTCAAGGTATAAAGCAATTTAAAATATTCTTACATATATAAAGGAAAGATTTTACAGAGACTGACATTTTTTCTTTCACTTGATTAAAAATACAGATGTTCTTCAAACCAGCAATCAAAGAAGTCTTAATGTGCAGGCATTGCATGAACTTGGAAATCTTCTCATCTTCGCACAGAAGAAAAGGTAGCTTATAGGAGTCAGTAAAACAGGGAGAACTCTGTTCACCTGAAAAATGTTTAACTGTTATGAAAAAAAGCACCATCTTTCATAAATTTTAATTCTTGGATAATATTCCATTGCTGTATTTTAGTCATCAAATGCTGCTGGAGAGAAATGGTTATGAGCAATAAATGGCACAGATTCCTTCTCTAACATTTTGATGAAAATGTTTATTCAATGCATTTTCTTTCCTTTTTGAAAGAGATGTAACAACACAGATTTCATGCTGCCTGACGCCCCGTTTCTGTTTCAGGGCTGCTTTTAAGTGTTGGAGTCAAGCTCTGGATGAAATTTTCAAAAAAAAAGATGTGCTCCATACATGGAAGGAGCTTGGCAGCTCACTCACCAATGCCGCTGATGGCCGGTCACCTCCAGGTTCCAAAGACTACAGTGAGGAGCTCCTGTCCAAAGTCGGCATCTGGGGGTGTCTGCAGGGAGCAGTGATATCAGCAAAGATAGCACAGTGAGTATGACGCTGGAGCCATCTGCGAGGACCTGGGGCCTTCCTTCATGGGCTACCCACTCGGGCCATGTAGGGTGCCTCCCACACGCTGGGTTCTTGGGCAGCTCCATTCATATCCTATAAGCTTATTATGCACTTCACTTGTTTGTGCTGTTACTTGTTTGTGGCCGTCTCCTCTTCTTGTAACCAGGGCCACCTCTGGAATGTGAGCACCGCATGGGCACAGGTCTTTGCTTTGTTCACCAGTGTATCCCAAGTGCCCAGCATGGAGATGGCATTCAGTAGCTGCTGAATGAATGAATGAGTAGATGAACAGTTGGTAGGTGAGCAAGAATAACAGCATGGAGGCAGGCCAACTAAGGCTTAATTTAAGAGCCTCCTAATAACTCTGGGTGCCCCCTCGCAAGTTACTCATCCTCTCTGAGCCTAACTATTCTCATCTGTAAACCATGGTGACAGAAATTACATGACATACCGTATTCAGTTGCTACTACAGACTAGTGACAGAGTATCAATCTGTGAGAGATTTACCGACTCACGATCTTAGAGTCTTGACATCTGAGATCAAGGTGTTGCCAGGGTGGTTTCTCCTGAGGCCTCTCTCTGTGCTCGTAGGTAACTCTCTTCTCAGGCTCTTCCCACAGAGTCTTCCTTTCTGTGTGTGTCTGTGTGCTAGTCTCCTCTTATAAGTACACCTCTCGTATTGGAAGATGGCCTTCCCTAATGCCTTCATTTTAACCTCATCACCTCTTTAAAGACCCCATTTCTTAGTCGCATTCTGAGGTTACTAGGGGTTAGGTTTTTAATTTAGGAATTTTGGGTGTGCAAGGGGCTTATGTGTCAGTGGCTCAGTCATGTCCAACTCCTTGCGATGCCATGGACTGTAGCTCGCCAGACTTCTCTGCCTGTGGGATTTTCCAGGCAAGAATACTGGAATGGGTTGCTATACCCTTCTCCAGGGTATCTTCCTGATCCAGGGATTGAACACAGGTCTCCTGCATTGGCAGGCAGATTCTTTACCAGTGAGCCACCAGGGAAGACCCAGTGGGCATATAATTAAGCCCATATCACAGACTGTATTAATTTCCTCTTGATGGTGTAACAAATTCCACAAAATTCAGTGGCCTGAAACAATACTGATTTATTGTCTTACGGTTATGGAGGGCAGAGGTCCTAAAATCCAAGTGTTGGCAGGGCTGAGCTACCTCCAGAGGTTCTGGGGGTGAATCTGTTGTTGCCCGTCTCAGCTTCTTGAGGCCTCCTGCATTCTTCATGTTCTGTCTTCAGGACCCCAGACTCTCATCTTCCTTTCTGTCAGTATGCTATCCTCTCATCCTCTCTGACTCTGACCCTCCTATCTTTCTCTTTTAAAAGGACCATTGTGATTAGATTGAACCCATGTGAATAATTCAGTAGAACTTTGCCTCCCATCTCAAGGCCCTTAATTTAATCACATCTGCAGGTTTTTGTTTTTTTTTTCCACCGCATCATATAACTGAAAGGATCTTAGTTTCCCGACCAGATCATAGATTGAACCTGGGCTCTCAGCAGTGAAAGCATGGAGTCCTAACTGTGGGACCACCAGGGAATTCCTTTTTTTTTTCCACATGAGCAACATATGCATACATAGGTTTAGGGAATTAGGATGTTGGCATCGTTGGGCAGCCATTTTTCAGCCTGCCACACATGGCATATGTGGAAGTCTTGTCACAATGCCTTGTGTCTACTTAGGACTCACAAATATCTTAAATATTTGATTAATGTGAAAAACAAAAAATATGAAGAGAGTAGAAGTACAGGTTTCCGTTACCTCTGTAGTTACATTATAAGGCATGGCAGGCAAAGTACCTGCACAATATTTTGAGCTGTAGAGAAAATTTTTAAAAACAGCAATTTGTCTTAGTTCATGATCACATTGTTTGGGCAAAGGAAGTGTGGAATTACCATTTTAAAAGTATAAAACGTTCAAAGATTTAAAAAAAACTCTGTCGTTTGATTTTTCCTTTGTGCTCCTGAGAAGGAACTCTTCCTCTCTCTCTCTCTCACACACACACACACACACACACACACACAAGTCCCCATACAAGTCTGAGTTTATAACTGTTTATAGCTTAGTAGCACTTGGCAGCAGAGAACAGAAAAGTTGAGAAAGGCTCCCAGCTTGAAAAGAACAGCTTACGGCATTCCTGCCAGAGGATACCTTAGGGTCTCTGGGCCTCTGAAGTTGTTACTTAGTGATTTTCAATCAACAGAAAGTCATTTCCTGGGTTACCCAGCTGGAAGTCTGACTTCCACAGGCTGTTATGGTTCTCCAGGGGTTTTGGCTGTTCTTGGAGACTCCCTGAGGAGAAGGAACTTTTCTCTCTCACTGCTCAGCAGGCAAAGCACCTCACAAAGAAGCTGAACTCAGACTGGTGTTATTAATACAGTGAAGCCCACTGGTGTTGAAATAAGACTTAGGAGAAGGTAATGTGGTTTATAGTCACAAATGTGAGTTTCAAGACCCGTGTAAAGAAAACTCAGACTCTACTAAGGGACATAAAATGAGACAGTAATAAACACAAAGTTACCTCAGTCTTTGGTGGAAAGATTTAATGTCATAAATGGATCCATAATGTACTGCTGGTAAGGAAATACAGTGTTTCAGTCTATGAGAAGAAATTAATTAATTGTGCTCATCAAAAAACTTTAAAATTGTGTACCTCCTTTTCCCCAAAATTCCACTTCTAGGGATTTATCCAGTGGAAGTAATAGGACAAGGGCTCAAACATGTAGGTATGACCATGTTTGTTTCAACAATGGAAAAAATCCAAATGGAGATGAATATTTTAATATTCTAATATATGTGACTGATAAAAATATTAAAGTTCTGTAAAATAATTATATAACTGATTATGTTCAATAATAGAAAATTTGTTTATAAAAATATGTATTGCATAATTTTAGTCTTAATGTGAATGTGCATCTATATGTAGAAGGAAATCTAGAAGGAAAGTGACTGAAATGTTACTGGTAATCATGTTTAGGTGGTAGCATTATTGGTGAATTTTCATTTTATTTTTTTCTGTCTGTCAGTGTTTTAAATCTTACATGAGAATGTAGCACTTTTATAATTAAAAATTAAACTTTTAATTTTTAATTAAATTAAAGGGTACTTAAGTTTTGAGTTAAAAATCTATGAGTATTAGAGTTGTATTTATGTAAAAATATTCTTGGAGCATTGTCTCTAAATCAGTTTCTTTTTCTTATACTTAGATTTATTCAGACATTGGACGTTGAAAAGAGAACCAATTGTTGCCTTTTATCAGCATTACTCTTTCAGGTAACACTTCATATATGTCATTCTGTATAGCAGAGCCATTTAATTAGTAAAAATTTTTAAAAATGCAGTGGTTTATTACATTCATAAAACTGACATTAGGAAAATAACATGAACCTTGATTAAATATCCTACGCCCATCTTTCCTTTGATGACTGAACCCCTGTGGCATTTTCACCTTTAGTATTCAGCAGAGTCAGTTTTCTCGTGCTCACTATAGATGGAGAAGTTTTACAGATAAGGAAGCTGAGTCTCCTGTCCTTCTTTCATGGAGCAGTGAAGCCAGTCTGATTGCTGTCTCTTATACACATCTCTGGGTTACCCAGAAGGCAATCCACAATTCACAGTTTTTGCACGATGGAGAACTGGTCCATGCTGCTGCAGCTAGTGAAGAAAGGGTACATGCAGGTTCCCAGGCGAGACCAGGCCTGACTCCCCTGTGCAGCCCCCAAGGGAGCCCCAAGGCATATGTCAGCATGAGAAGTTTTACAGATAAGGAAGCTGAGTCTCCTGTCCTTCTTTCATGGAGCAGTGAAGCCAGTCTGATTGAGTCTAAAGGGTTGCCCTGCCTCATCTTGAAATAAACTTTTGCTTAATTGCACGATGTAAAATATGCCATATAATTCAAGTCAAAAATAAGTTGAAGACTACAGAAGTAGAGTGTCTGCAGTTCTTAGTTTGATTTTACTGACGAAGAAAGGAGCTTTTATCCAGAATATAAGACATTCTGAGATTCAGGAATGTAGCCAGGGGCTTCTGCAATCTCTTGGAGGTCCTGTTTATTTTGAAGAATGGAAAACCCTTGTTCTGTGTATCAGAGAGTCTGATAGCTTATGAAATCTGGGTGTATAAGATCTTTGAGACAGGTTTCTTGGAGTATATTGCCAGATTTTTTAGTGTTCTTATGTTCCATACACCTCTTGCCAGTGTTTCAAAGGGAAGAGGTGGAAGAGGCAAGGATGCAGAGGGAATGATAATCCGAATCAGATTTCTTCTGTTGCATCCTTTACTTTTTCCTGATATTCGTCGTTCTTGAAGATAATGCTGTTTATGTTTTAGAAAATAATTAATTTTTTTGCTTTAATGTAGATAGCATTTCTTAGTAATTTGATACCTAAAATAAAAATTAGCTCTGGGATTTATTTTAAAAATCTGTTCATTCTTTTCATGATTTTAAACTAAAAATTAAACAATTGCATAATATTTTAGACTAGGTATCTTATAAGTTTAATGAGCAGTCTGATTAAAGTTATTCCTGATATATACATTAAAATAATTTGATGATGCATTTGTCATCAAGAAATGTCATTGTTTAAGATAACATAAGAAGCACTCCTAAATGTACGGTTTGATTTTGTGTATTCATCTTGTTTCTGAATGTCTGACACAACATTTGTTATGTAAATTGTATCTAGAAATATTGGTCAAATTAAACCAATTACCTTTCACTTAATTCAGTTAAAAATTTAGAATTACCTGTGCTTGATTTAGACTTCTGAAGTATGTTTTCCTCTACTTGTAGGTTGGTAGAGTGGAGAAAACAGATTTTTGGGTCAAACAGTCAAAATTTTTGAATCTTCTTTTTGCCAGCATTAACTGGGTGACCTCAGAGACGTTATCGTTACAGCCTCAATTATATCACTTGTGAGATAATAAGCCTTCCTTCTAGGGGTGGGTTAAGTGAGGATTAAATGAGATAATATTTATGAGGAATAAACTAAGAGTGCCTCAAACAAAGTCAACTGTCAACAAATGATAAAATAATGATGATTTCTTCTTAAGATAATAAATATCCAGTTACCATGGGGTTTAAAAGGCCCCATTGTCAGTGATAAAGCATTTGGAACCTGTAGTGATGAGGATATAAATAAGTACCTTTCATTGATGCTTTCATGTGGTATTAGAGAAGACTTTTGAGAGTCCCTTGGATAGCAAGGAGATCAAACCAGTCAATCCTAAAGGAAATCAACCCTGAATATTCATTGGAAAGACTTACGCTGATGCTGAAGCACCAGTATTCTGGCCACCTGTTGTAAAGAACTGACTCATTGGAAATGACCCTGATGCTGGGAAAAATTGAGGGCAAGAGGAGAAGAAGGTGACAGAATGAGATGGTTGGATGGCATCACTGACAATGGACATGAGTTCGACCAAACTCCAGGAGATAGTGAAGGACAGGGAAGCCTGGTGTGCTGCAGTTCATGGTGTCACAAAGTGTTGGACACTGCTTAGCAACTTATCAACAATAGACAACTCTTTATTATAGGGTACAGTGTGCTAGGCAACGCAAAGTCCTTTGGGAAGGAATACACTTATTCCTTATATCCTTTAAATACTTATCTTTCTTGTTGCAAATGCAAGTTCCAGATGTTCATTTCACCTTTTTCATCCTCAGGGTTTGCTTAGAACCACACTACCACATCCTAAAGCTGAACGTTGCTACGCTCAGTATGAAATTACTCAGCTTCTCCCAGGCATCGAGCTCTTCTCAGACAGATACCGGGCTGACATCTGCTCCGTCATTGCGAGTTTGTATTATATCATCCGTGAGCTGCACTTTGCTAAGCAAAATCTAGTAGTAAGTGATTCGCAAAATCAACAAATCTTAATTCACAGTGATATCTTACCCCACTTGTACTGTACTTTTTACTTGGCAGGGTTGAATTTTACTACTGCTCTTGTGATCAATTCTTGTTTAACTTTTAAACTCTTATTTTCAGGATTCTGATCTGTACTTCAGAATAATTAATGTTCTTTCTTTAACATAACTATTTGGATGCCATTTTGGATACAATAGCCAGGTCTATTTGATTTGGTGCTCTCTTTTTTAAACTCTATTATTTATCGTTTTTCCCCCTTAAGATATGGTGAAATTGACTAGAATGTTTAACTGGTCTGGAACACAGAAATCTAGTGGACTTATAACTTCATTTTATTAAGTCATGAAGGAATATCATATCAAAACTATGGGAGTATTTCTTTATTGAGACAAACTTATCTTTGTATCTGTCTCATTTCTCTTTTTCTGCTTCTTCCCTTCCCTCTATAATTTTAATATTTACCTTATTTTTTCTCATATGTTGTTTTCTGTTCTCTTGCTCTAAATTAACTCTCTCCTTGTTTTGAAAAGATTTATTGTCCCTTGATATTAGTTGTTAAATTATAATGTCATGTGTTAATGTGAAAAGGTTGATACATGCTTGTAATATGTGTAAGATTTGGCACACAAAAAAATGTTTATTAGAAAAAAATAACAAAAATGGTGTTCTTCTCATTGTTAAGGGGATTCATTTCTGGATTTAGAAAATAGTTTTACCTATTCCCTGGGTAACCTTTAGCTGCCTAGTCCTATTCATATATAATACATATCACTGCACTGGAAAAGAAATGAGACTTTTTTCTCTGAAGCTTAAGAAACTGAGAACATTTTTCTGAAAAACTGAGCAGTTGGAAGCAATAAAATGGTGTGTTTTTATTTTTCACTAAAGAAAAGATACAATCTAAAAGGTAATAGCCAACTCTTATTGTTTTGTACTGCATTAATTGTAGAAAAAGGTATTGTTATGTTTGTAGAGCATCATTATAGAAAAATGTATTGTGTTATGTTTGAAATCATTTAAGTCCAATTCTAATCCTCTTTAAAAGCTATTGCTATTAGAAGCTGCCAGTTGACTGACAATGAGAGATTCCTTAGCTAAACTTGCATGTTTCCATTTTGTATTACACTACCTTCTAGAAATAGATTTAAGGGCCTAGATCTGATAGATAGAGTGCCTGAGGAACTATGGACGGAGCTTCATGACACTGTATAGGAGACAGGGATCAAGACCATCC
>SJYC01070116.1:0-49837 GCA_006408675.1 Madoqua kirkii
AGTTGACTTCAGCCTGCCAACTAGGCGTTATTGAACATGGGGTTGGGACAAGATGTGTACGCTCAGTTGGGGGTGAGTGGCACCAACACTCCCTTGGCTGAGCTGTCCTTCTTCTTTTTTGGAAAAATCCTCCTTCCTCAGATCCTTTAAATGTTGTAACAAGGGAAAATAAGATTTCCCTTTGAACTGCTCTCTCCAGGACCCAACCTGTGAGCCTGTGTTTTCAAACAAAATAGTCTATCACATTCTATTTCTTAATAAAGATAATACCTTCTCTAAGAGAATTTCTGGTGCTCTTAAGATAATACATTTTAACCTAGGAATAAGTAATTGGTTTTCAGCCATGAATTCTGAGTTAGTGAACTCTTTAAGAGTTCTCTGACTTTTGAATTTCAATAACACTGTTTAAAAAGCTGCATACAACTTTTCTCTCTCTGTTTTTAAGATAATACTCTCTTCAAAACTGAGAAATTCTCTAGGCTAGGGCATGTGTCTTATTCATCTTTTGGTTCCCTATAGTGTCTTGAGTGGAGAAGGCAATGGCACCCCACTCCAGTACTCTTGCCTGGAAAATCCCATGGATGGAGGAGCCTGGTAGGCTGCAGTCCATGGGGTCGGTACTAGTCGGACACAACTGAGCGACTTCACTTTCACTTTTCACTTTCATTCATTGGAGAAGGACATAGCAACCCACTTCAGTGTTCTTGCCTGGAGAATCCCAGGAACGGGGGAGCCTGGCGGGCTGCTGTCTATGGGGTCGCACAGAGTCGGACACTACTGAAGCGTCTTTGCAGCAGCAGCAGCAGTAGCAGCAGCAGCAGCAGTGTCTTGAGTAGTAAATTCATATACTTGATATTCAATAATTAATTATTAAATTGAATTTAAAGTCTTTAGACATCTATCACGTGCCTACTGTCCACATTCTCCTTGGTGTTCAGTGGGAGCTCATCAAGGAGATACTTGGTAAATGTTTACTGCTTTATCTCTGAAACAGCATTTATCCAGTATCTCCTAATGAAGGCACCGTTAGTAACTCTGATGGAAGAAATGTAACCCATGGCTCTGCTTGTAAGGAAGTGAAAATGGGGAAGAGAGACAGGACATTATGTGTGTATCTCCCAGTTGATCATTTCCAGATGAGTGTGATGAACACCATTTCCAGGAGCTTGAAAGAGGGGGAAAAGGCTTTGGGTCTCTAGGCTTTACCAAGTACATAGATAAGATTTAGGCTTGAAAAGAGTAGAACTAAGTGAGCAGGAGAGGAAGAAGGGAACATTGTCAGCCGACAGCTGTATGAAAGGTATAGAGGTGAGACAGTGTGGACTTATTTTAGGGGGCTGAGGGGGCTTGGTTAGACCGGAGTGGGGGTCTTGAGTAGGCAGTTTGGAGAAGATGACATGAGGACACCAGAGGCCCAGGATGTGGAGGAGACCTTGCACCCAATCTTGAACTCCAAGCTGAGACGTAATGTGGAGGGTGAGCAGTGAGAGAAATGAGGAGCTGTGGAGTCAGAGTAAGGTGACAGTGTTATCCTGGTGTCACTAGGAGACAAGAAGCATGGCAGGGTGGCAGTGATTATCACTGCCATGTCAGAAGGAGATCAGAAAGGCACTGAAAGAATCTTGAGCAAAGTTTTTGATTAAAGTGACTTTCTTTTATTGGATTGTTAGCACTTGGCAACTCTTTTTGTACTAGAGTAGCTTAAAAGTCAGTGAAGAACTATGGAGAGTCTCCTGTAGTCTTGGTCTGAGAGGGGGAATTCATGACACAGTTTAGATCAGGAGAAGGATGAGATCAGATGTATCTGGTAGGAAGTTTAGGAGGAGAGTGAGATGAGAGTAGGATGTTATAGGCATAGCATAACTCAGCTACAGCATTGCCAGAATCCACGAAAAGGGGCAACTGTTGCATCACACGGAAGAAGGAATGACAGCCCCTGTGAGTAATTTGTCTGACCTTCCCTGGTGGCTCAGTGGGTAAAGCGTCTGCCTACAATGCAGGAGACCGGGGTTCGATCCCTGGATTAGGGAAGATCCCCTGGAGAAGGAAATGGCACCTCACTCCAGTACTCTTGCCTGGAAAATCCCATGGACTGAGAAGCCTGGTAGGCTGCAGTCCATGGGGTCACAAAGAGTCAGACACGACTGACCGACTTTCCTTTCCCTTACTTCCCTTCCCTTCCCGATCTAAACTGGAGTCAGTGAGTGGGAAAAGAGAAAAGTCACAGTCAGGAAACAGTAAATAATGATGCTTTCTGACAAATCAAACAGCAATAAATCACACTGTTAAGTCTCTGCCAGTGCTCTAATGTCTTTCAGGGAAAGCTTTAAGACCTCTTTATGATCAACTTGTCTGGCTTCCTAAAAGATGTATTACTCTCAAAACATCCAGCATTCCTGGGAAGGGAACCAATAGTTCTGTATTTGTGTGACTGAATGGTTGATTTATGGGTGGTTCTTTTTTCTACCTGGCTTGTTTATGTTCACAGTGTTTCTGAAAATACATGTCTATTATTATCACCATGGCTTTTTCAAGTGGTCAGATTCATTTGATAAACTGAACCAGAGGTAGCCTGAACAGTTACAAGTGGTCCATGTATAGCAATCTCACATTCAAGACCAGAGGAAACTGACCTCACACAGATATGGGGAAATGTTTCCTCTAAGGAGCAGGGAGTTCAGTTGACTCCCTGATGCCTGCTTCGGTGTTATATGACACCAGAGAGATTAGAGCCCAAAGTGTTTTAGGCAAGAGCCAAAGTGTGCAACTCAATAGGCAAGCCATTTTCTCTTCGTTAAAAATATTCTCCTGACTTTGTATGTTTTATTTCTGTGTTCTTCTCACATCCTGTTTCCTTCTAACTCACCTTCTTTTTATTTCTTTAAAATTGGTACATTCTTGAGATTCCTAAGATAATATAAAGGAAAAGAGAGTAAGATGAGTATATGTGTCAAAGATAAATTGGATTTTGTTTTAGATATATGTCACCTTCATCCAAGTATGTATTTTATCCCTTGCTCCCAGTTTACTATTTTCTGTCCTCTATGAAGTCACTTGTTGCTGTTCAGTGGCTAAGTTGTGTCCGACGCTTTGCGACTCTATGGACTACAGCACACCAATCTTCCCTATCCTTCACTATCACCCAGAGTTTGCTCAAACTCATGTCGATTGAGTCAGTGATGCCATCCAACCGTCTCATCCTCTGCCACCTTCTCCTTTTGCCTTCAATCTTTCCCAGCATCAGGGTCTTTTCCAATGAGATGGCTTTTTGCATAGATGGCCAAAGTATTGGAGCTCCAGCATCAGTCCTTCCAATAAATAAATATTCAATGTTGATTTCCCTTAGGATTGATTGGTTTGATCTTGCTGTTCAAGGGACTCTCAAGAGTCTTCTCCAGCACCACAGTTTGAAAGCATGAATTCTTTAGCACTCAGCCTTCTTTATGGCCTAGGTCTCATATCCTTACATGACTACAAGAAGAAGCATAGCTTTGACTAGATGGACCTTTGTTGGCGAAGTAATGTCTCTGCTTTTAAATATGCTCCCTAGGTTTTGTCATGGCTTTCCTTCCAAGGAGCGAGTGTCTTTTAATTTCATGGCTGCAGTCCCCATCCATAGTGATCTTGGAGCCCAACAGAATAAGGTCTGTCTCTGTTTCTACTTTCTCCCTATTTGCCATGAAGTGATAGGACCAGATGCCATGATCTTAATTGTTTTGAATGCTGAGTTTTAAGTCAGCTTTTCCACTCTCCTCTTTCACCCTCATCAAGAGGCTCTTTAGTTCCTCTTCACTGTCTGCCATTAGATTGGTATCATCTGCATATCTGAGGTTGTTGATATTTCTTCTGGCAGTCTTGATTCCAGCTTGTGATTCACTAGGTGTTTTCAAAACATCATTCAGGGACAGACAGACCCTGCCCTGTTAAAAACTCTTCAATCACTTATCATGCAGAAAATCAAATCCCAAGGCTCCACTCTGGTTGACTGGCCACCATTCACACCTAGCTGCCAACCCTCTTCTCTCTCTAAGCTCCTGTCACACAGGCTGTTCCCTGAACACACCAGGACCCCAGGATAGCTTCTGTCACCACATGACCTTTGTATTCAAGGTGCCCTCAGCAGATTTTCACATCTCTCTCCATCATATCATTTCCCAATATTCTCTTGAAAGTTTTCTTTTCAGAGAAGTCCCTCTGGATTACAATTTGAAACATAGTATATACCTTTTATGTCTTTTCATACTGGATATATCTTCATGTATCACTTAAATTTAGCTAATAATTTATCCAATGGATGTAACCTTCAAGATGCAGAAGAGAAGCTCAATTTACATTTTGAACAAATGCATGTGTTTGATCAGGATCTTTCCTTTTCTTCCTATAATTTCCTTATTGAAAGTCTTGCTAGGTTATATTCAAAATAAACCATGTACAATATATAATTACCAATTGATTAATGCTGTTAAGTACATGTCTGTAACATCGACAGTGTCCACTCATTGGGGATAAGGAAATGAACAGCTGATGCACTGTGAAATTCGTCTCCTGGTTTGTTTGACATCCCTCAGAGTATTGGAGAAAGCAGAAGTGTTTTGTTTTGTCTTTCTTTTTCATTTATTTGGCCGCCTTGGGTCTTAGGTGTGGCAGGCAGAATCGTCTGCTGCAGCTTGTGGGCTTCTCTCCAATTGCGTTGCATGGGTTTCAGAGTGTGCCAGCTCAATAGTTGTGGCAAATGGGCTCAGATGCCCTGTGGCATATGGGCTCTTAATTCCTCGACCAGGAATGGAGAGTCACCTGTATTGGAACGTGGCTTCTTAACCATTGGGCCACCAGCAAAGTCCCTGTTTTGTCTTTGTTTGAAACCATATTTTGTTGTTCAGTTCCTCAGTCATGTCCAACTCTTTGTGACCCCATGGACTGCAGCATGCCAGTCTTCCCAGTCCTTCACTATCTCCTGGAGTTTGCATGTCCATTGAGTCAGTGATGCCATCCAGCTGCCTCATGCCCTGCCGTCCTGTCCTCCTCTTGCCCTCAATCTTTCCTAGCATCAGTGTCTTTTCCGATGAGTCTTTTCCAGTGAGTTGGTGACATTAGGTGGCCAAAGCATTAGCCATACTTTACCATGGGGACAAAAGGATGAAGTAAATTGTTTAAAATGCTTCCATGTCTATCTTATTTCTTTAAATGTGTTTGCATCTGTTATTACTGATGAATGGCCATTGTCTTGAAAAGTCACTTGCTTGATTCCCTGGTTTTCTTGGTCTCTGTACATGTGAGCTGGCTTAGGTACAGACACATGCATCTCCACAACCGTGTTGTCTGAATGTTAACTTATATAATGCATTTCCAATATGAAGCAGACATCTTGGATATCAGAAAGTTGATGATTTTTCTCTAAAATTTTAATTTTGTAAGTAAAACAAATGGTTTAATTTAGTGTTTCTCTTTTGTTTTCATTCCTTTAAAGATAGAAGTCCTTACAGATTTAGGATTCTTTTCTGAAGCCTTTCATGAGCTATGCCAGATATTTTATGCAAAAAATATGCCTTCTTCAGTACCCACCAGCTATAAACCTACTGGAAAAATTAAGGTAAGCCTGACGATTTAATTCAAAGCTGTTTTTTAACCTTTTCAAGGTCATTTTGAAAACTACATTCCTAAAATCTAGGCAGTCCTTCCACTAATGGTATTTACAAGTCTCTGGCACTGCAGACTTCTTTTAAGGATGATTATTGTACTAATCATTCAGTAGTGTCTGACTCTTTACCACACCATGGACTCCTCTGTCCATGACAGCCTCCTCTGTCATGGAATTCTCCAGGCAAGAATACTGGAGCGAGTTGTCATGCCCTTCTCCAGGGGATCTTCCTGACCTGGGGATCAAACCCGGGTCTCCTTCATTGCAGGCAGATTCTTTACCGTGTGAGCCACCAAGACTGATTAGAGCTAACCTCAGACATACACAAGGCTTCCTTTGTCTGAAATGAGGGGTGGGTGTCAAGACAAGGATGGGAGTGTGGTCTGGGTGTAGGTTTTGACTGTGGAATTTTGACTGTGTTATCATGGAAAGTCTCAGGGGACATATTTATTAGCCACTGCCTCTTAGACTTTTGAATCTGAGCTTGTAATTTATAATTAACATTTTTAGTCAAAACAGTCTCTCTTCAAGTTTTATTTGGATATTTTGATTTCTATATTAATACCTTATACCAAAAAGTTAAGTGTATGTTCAAATTTCTTCTGACTTTTATGAGGAGAAAATGTTCTAGTTTGTCAAGCCTTAAAGGAGATCTGTCCTGGGTGTTCTTTGGAAGGAATGATGCTAAAGCTGAAACTCTAGTACTTTGGCCACCTCATGTGAAGAGTTGACTCATTGGAAAAGACTCTGATGCTGGGAGGGATTGGGGGCAGGAGGAGAAGGGGAGACAGAGGATGAGATGGCTGGATGGCATCACTGACTTGATAGATGTGGGTTTGGGTGAACTCCAGGGGTTGGTGATGGACAGGGAGGCCTGGCGTGCTGCAATTCATGGGGCTGCAAAGACTCGGACATGACTGAGTGACCGAACTGAACTGAACTGAACTGATTGGACTAGGAGAGAGTTTTACCTGACTTGCTTAATTGGTATTTGTAAATTGAAAAAGTGAAGCATCCTTGAAAATGAATGTGTGTGTTAGTCACTCAGTCATGTTTGACTCTTTGTGACCCATGGACTGTAGCCCACCAAGCTCTTCTGTCCATGGAATTCTTCAGGCAAGAATACTGGAGTGGGTTGCCATTCCCTTCTCCAGGGGATCTTCCCAACCCAGAGACCGAATACTGACCTTTAAATTTAAATCAGAGTGAGCTATCATTTTCCTCTGCTTTGGTGTTTTCGGTGATCTGGGAATCAGTGGGTGATCTTGCTTAGGTTAGATATTTGGACGCTCATCCACAGGCCAGCAATAAAGGAAATAGGAGAAGGGAACAAGTCAGTTTCCTAGGAGGGACCATGTGTGTGAGGAGTGAGACTGACAGACACAACACATGCTGGTGGGATTCAAATTTGGAGGACCTAAAAGAAACTGTGGAATGGCTATAAATCTTGAAAAATATTTGCATAGGCTGACAGTATATTTACATATAATGCATACATTACTTCAGTGTGTCCCACTAAAATGTTGCTGCTTTTCCTCAATATGACTGTGAAAGTGAAGTTGCTCAGTTGTGTCCAACTCTTTGTGACCCCATGCACTGTAGCCTACCAGGCTTCTCTGTCCATAGGATTTTCCAGGCAAGAATACTGGAGTGGGTTACCATTTCCTTCTCCAGGGGATCTTTCCGACCCAGGGATCGAACCTGGGTCTCCTGCATTGGAGGGAGGCACTTTAACCTCTGAGCCACCAGGGAAGACTACTACAGTGTTAATATTTATTGTACTGAGGTAACCTAAGAGGAAGGTTTCCCTAGTGGCTCAGACAGTGAAGAATCTGCCTACAATGTGGGAGACCCAGGTTTGATTCTTTCACTTTTTAGCCTAAGAGGGACATTCAGGAGGTGATAGGATATGTGTGTGTGTGTGTCTATATACCTATAGTTTCAACCAACCGTGGTTCAAAATATTTGGAAAAAAATCCCAGAAAGTTCCAAAAGGTAAAATTCAAATTTGCCTGCTAACAATTGCTTACATAGCATTTACATTGTGTTTACAGTTACTTACATAGCATTTACATTGAATTAGACATTATAAATAATCTAGAGATGATTTAAGGTATATGGGAGGATATGCCTAAGGTATGTGCAAATATTGCACTATTTCATGTACATAGTTAAGCATCGCAGATTTTGGTAAAGGAGGTTGAGGGATGAATCCTGGAATCAGCCCTCCACACACTGTATTTCTAGCTAGCTAGCTGTCTATCTGGAAGTCTGTTGGGTTTTTTGGTTCATTTTCTATGGCCCAACTAATTCATCTTGTTACCTGGGTTAAATGATCAGTGTTTTCTTGTTTGTTTCTCAAGTAACAACCTTTCCTTATTGTAAATAGTTTTGTTATTAAAATCATATTTTAATTCATTGAAAAATATTTGTCGAATGCTGACTGAATATAGGCAGTATTCCAGACATGGAGACAGAGCCATGGAGAGATCAATGGAGTTCTTACCTTCCTGAAGGCACACTGCCATTGGGTAGTCTAGTGAGGAAGACAAATAATAAGCATATTAAGCACACAACTATATGTCAGATGGTGACAGTGGTGTGAAGGATGATCAAGCTGAGTTGAGGGGATAGGAAGTGGCCAGAGTGGTGGGCGAATGTCTTATTGAGGGTGGTTTGGGAAATCTAATAAGGAGTGGAAGATTTGAGGGAACAACCTTCCAAATAAGAGGAAGTACAAGAGGAAAGGCCTGGAAGATGTGGCTGTGGAAAACTAGAGAGGCCACGTGAGGCTAGGCCCAGACTGGAGAGAAAGAAAAGGACAGGGCAGCACCCAGGAGCTAGGTCGTGTTGGATCGCACAGGGCTGGGTAAGAACTAGAGTTTGCTTTGAATATGAGAAACCTGGCAAAGCTTTAAAAGAGGACTGATGCAATAATAGTAAGTTTCATAGAACCACTTGCTTGCTATTTGGGGAATGGATGGTGGATGAGGTTGAGTATAAATAGAGAGACCAGGGAGAAGGGCTTTGCAAATGACCTGAGTGAGACATGACAGTGGTTAGAGATATCAGGGGTGGAAGGAAAGAAATGTGGTGAAGTTCTGGATGTGTAGCTAAGGCAGAGCTGACAGCATTTACTGATGCTGGTTGAGATACAGGAGGTAAGAGAAAGAAGTTAAGAATGAGCACACAGCTTCAACACGAGCAGCTGGCAGGAAAGTGTTTTCATTGACTGAGATGGGGAGTCTTGCTGCTCTGAGGCAGAGTGGAGCATGTTAAGTATGAGATTCCTAATAGACAAACAGGTGGAAGGCTGCCTGTGTAGGTGCAGAGAGTAAATGATTCAGAGGAGTGGTTAGGGCTGCAGGTAAATTTGGGAGCATTAACAGAGAGTTAAAAAATCATGGGACTGGATGAAATCAGCTGGGGACCAAGGCACAGTGAAAAGGAGAAGTCAGAGGACTGGATGTTGGGATCCTCCACACTTAGGGTCCAGAAGACAAAGAGGAAAGGGAAGTCAGCTGGGTAGAATGGGAAGCAAGAGAAAGTTTTCAGTAGTCACTGGTATCACCAAAGCAAATAAACAAGCAGCCTGAAACTCATGTGCGCAGTCGCTTCAGCTGTGTCTGACTCTTTATGACATATGGACTATATAGCCTGCCAATCCAAACTAAAACTTATGTATACAGATAAATTCCAAACTTCATTTTTTTAATCAACTCATTTGCATAAGACGAAAGTGGGGCAAATTGTCTCCTGATGGACTGTGACTTCACATTTTTATTCTCAAAATTATTGTGCAGCTTTCCAGCTTCAGTTGGGAATTTAAAAAGCGTAATTAAAAGAGGAAGTGCATTCAGAGTTTATAATTAAAATAGGTGCCAATGTTATTAGGCTGCAGGCTAGTTATTTAAAGAAAGGATTAATGAATTAAATTTCAGTGTAAAAGCACTTACTGAAAAAAATCTTATAGATTATGATTGGACTTTTCACAGGCTTTTAAAAAATTCTACTTTTAAACATACTCATATTGAGTTTCTGTTCTCATCACCAAATCTAAAGTCCCGTCATTAAACTTCTTCAAATTATATCACCAGAAGTCTCACCCTGGATTTGCTTACTCACTTTTCAACGTATTCAGGGAGATAAAGACTATCTTCAAAAGGAATGAAGGAATGTCTTCAAATACTCAGCAACACTTTCTTCCCTTAAGAGCTATGTGTGATGTCTAGATTTAGAGGTCCCTCAAAAGCAGATCCTGAGATAAAGATTTGGGAACAAGTAGTGTGGTCAGGGGACTTCCCTTATTCCTCAGCTGATAAAAAAATGCACCTGTAATGTGGGAGACCTAGGTTTGATCCCTGGGTTGGGAAGGTCTCCTGGAGAAGGGAAAGGCTACCCACTCCAGGATCCTGGCCTGGAGAATTCCATGGACTCTATAGATATATGGACTATATAGATATTGTCCATGAGGTCACAAGAGTCAGACACGACTGAGCAACTTTCACTTTCACAGTGTGTTTGGGTGGTGACTCCAGGAAGAAAAGTCAGACAGCAAAATAAGGAAAGCCACTCCAAAGAGTGGTAATGAGATCACTGCCATGGGCAGTCAGGGCCACGGAGAGACAGTCCCTCACCCCTCATGGGTAGTGGCTGCTCCTTATGCGTCCAGCCTCTCCTGAAACTCTCTTGTGGCTGCAGACTGCCCTCAGATAGAGAGGTCCAGGTGCTTGAAGTAGGATACCATCCACATATGAGTGACCTATTCTGGAAGATGCTGGTGACTTCCAGGTGACCACGAGGATGTGAGTGAGGTATTAGTATTGATGCCTGAGGACAGGTGCCTATTTAAAAGGTCTTCTGTACCAATGGGGATGCATACATAATGATACAACAATGTTCTGCAGCAAATGAATGGAATGTTTTCCAAGGCAACATTATATTAAGAACATATTAGCAGGTAACTCACAAGCAAGGAAAGAACCACAAAAAGCATCATTCTGAAGAGAAATACAATTTTACCTCAAACTGGCAAAAAAAAAATATATATAGGCACTAATATGCAATGCCGTTGAAACTGCACTAATCCTTTTCATACAACGTGGGTGGAAGGTAAACTGAGCTGTGTGTGTGTATTAGTCGTTCAGGCATGTCTGACTTTTGTGATCCTATGGACTATAGCCCTCCAGTCTCCGCTGTCCCTGGGATTTTCCAGGCAAGAATACTGGAATGGGTTGCCATTTCCTACTGCAGGGGATTTTCCCAACATAGGGATGGAATCCGGGTCTCCTGCACTGCAGGCAGATTCTTTACTGTCTCAGCTACCAGGGAAGCCTCTTATTCTTATTAACCCAGCACTTTCTGCTTCCAGTAATCTATTCAAAGGTGCTAATCAGAAATACTCATCACCGATATTATTTAGTACAGGGCTGAATGGTGGGGTGAAGGTGGAAAGTGGTCCTCTTTGCCTAACAATAGGCAAGAGGATAAGTTATTATGCTACTGGGATTGGCGAAAATGTTCTCTCAGGTTTTTCCATAGGATGTTACCGAAAAACCCAAACAAACTTTTTGGCCAACCCCAGTACATTCGTAGGCTATAGTGTCATTGAGCTGTTGGATGAGGTTTACAAATAACTTAATGGCTTAAGAAAATAATTATGATGTAACATTTAGTGAAAAGGAGCACAAATCCATTTATAAAGCTTTAAAATGCATCAGAAGGAAGTTGGTAGTAAAGAGACCAAGATATTAACATTAACAACCTAAAGATGTTTTTGGTTTCTTCTTATACTATACTTGCCTTTTCTGACTAGAGCATGTATTATTTTTATAGTAAAAATGCTGTTTAAAAATAGTTTAGAACACATTAATGTTTTCACCTAATGGACCACTCAGTACTCTTGTTTCTAATGTTAACATTTTGTATATTGACAGCAATTTCAATCATTTGACTCGGGAAAACCTCTTATTAGTAAAGAAAATATACAGGTAAGGATAACATTCTATAAACTTTGGTTATTTACTGTGGATAATTTTTGAGTCATTTAAATCTATTTGGTGTGTATAATCTTTGTTTTTGAGCACCTGCTGTGAATATATTCTTCTACTCTAGTAAAGGGATTTTACCTCCAAATACTGAAGCCAGTGGTTGGACCCAAACTGATCTGTTTGGTTGGGCCCAAACTGATCTGCTTTTCAGATGCAACAAACATCAGTTATTACTCCTCAATTTTTCAGTTATACATGCATCTTCAGTGTCTTATCTAGCCACGCCAAGCATCTAATATTTATCTTAGTTACCTAGTAACTTTGATTATAAGTAAAGGATTTTCTAATTGACCACCTATTCAATCCTGCTTTTACTTAGACTCTTGCCCCAGCCTGAGATGGCCTCTCAACCAGTGTTTGGAAGGTTTTCTTTTCTTTTTCAGTTTTTTACTGGGATGTAATCGACACATAATGTTGTGTAAATGTGAGGTGCACAACTGCATTGATTTGATACTTTTATGTATTGCAATATGATTTCCCCTGCAGGGTTAGCTAAAGGAATATTTTCATATGGCATTTTCATAAACAATTCCTCTGACTTTCCCACTACTTTTTACAAAGACAGGACCAGATTGCCCATCTCAGTAAGTTTGTTCTTGTCAATAATTGAATGATTGGGTTTTAAGCTTTTGATGACCTATGAGCATTTAAGTATATTTTTTCAAGTCATTAAAAAAAATCTTAAGAGTACCAACTATTTGTTCCACTAGAAAGTGTTGATGTGGAAGGTTGGTATGTGATCATTGTTAATGGGATTGCAGCAGGTGAATGATTCATACAGCCAGGTGATGGTTAATGCATCTAGCCAGACACATGTAGTTTTTGTTTTTTTAATGCTCAGAAACAGCATTCTGTTTCACTAAGTATTAATTTTTATGAAATAATTTTGAGAGACATTTACTCAAAATTGCTTTATTTTTCTTCCATAATTTTGATATATTTACCTTTTATTAAATATGTGATCTTATTCTTTTTTATTATTGTTCATTTTATTCCACAAACTTTACTTTAAATTATCCTTCAAGTGTCTCATTGTTTTTGTCTTAAAATTTGTTTTAATTTACAACCAAGTTGCCTGACATGAAAGAGCTTGTATTAGGAAGATACAAATACATATTCAACTTTCATTTTAGTGTTCTGAGACCTTGGAATGTTTCAGAATATTTATTTCTTTCCAGTCATAAATGCCAGGGCATCCTGAAAACACTTCTTTTGGTTTTGGTTATAAAAGTGGTTTGGGGTATAAACAGAATGTCTGTCTGATTTTTTTTTTAAGAGACTGACAGTATAATGGAAAACCGATTTCTATTAGCTAATTAATTAAAACAGAACTGTTGGTCTGTTTGAGATGCCTCAGATTAAATTTTATATTTTCTGTGGAAAGAGAGAGAAAGGAGTGTTAGATAGCATTACTAATTAATCTTCTTTTCATCCTCAAGTGTTTGTGTGTAATTGTCAGGGCTCATTAAATCATTGTTTGCTGTGGATAAAAACGAGAAACCTTCTCCTACACATCCCTCCACCCCTAGCCAGTCTGAAGTTCCTTTTTCTAGATGGAGAATGTCAACCATTTTCCTAGTACAACCATTTGTTACAAAATCAGTCTCAGAAATGCTCCATGTCTGGTTCTGATGTGGGTATTGTTTTCTGCCCTTTTACAAGAGGTTAAGCAAGGAGAATGAACAACAGCAACAGACCTCCCCACTGCCAGCATTGGCTCAAAATCACTCAAACGATAAGACTTTTCTTTTTCAGTTTGCATAAGGCAAATAATTTCCTTCTTTTAGAATTGATAGTCCTGGCATCTGCTTTTTATTTTAATTTAACAAATATTTACCAAGAGTCTGTTGTGTACAAGGCACAGTTCTTTAGCTGTCAAATAAATGCATCAGTTAATCAACAATATGGATTCCAAGCCCTCAGAGAGCTTATAGTTTAGTGGGTAAGACTAGTAATAAACATGATCTATATCTAAACATTACAAATGAGTAAATTATATAGTATGTTAGAAGGTGAACCATGCTGCAGGGGAGAATGAACCCAGCAGCCAATAAAGAGGGTCGGCTGGAATTGTAATTTTGAATGAGGCAGTCAGCTTAGTCATCACTGAGGTGACATTGGTGAACAGAGCTGAAGCAGATAATGTTGCAAGTCATATGAAATCTGGAGAAAGAATAGTCTTAGAACAGGCTACAGTGGGTGCAAAGGCCCTGAGGCAGGACTGCCTACTTAGCGAGGGACACCTTGGCCAGTGTTCCTTGAGTTGCGTGAGTGATAGGAGAACAGTAGGAGACAGGTCAGAGAGGTAACGGGGTGGCTAGTGGTTGGGTGCCCACATGGAGAAGGGCCTTGAAGGGCTTTCATCATCTAGGCTCTTCAGTTCAGTCGCTCAGTCGTGTCTGACTCTTTGCGACCCTATGAATCGCAGCATGCCGGGCCTCCCTGTTCATTACCATCTCTCAGAGTTCACTCAGACTCACGTTCATCGAGTCCGTGATGCCATCCAGCCATCTCATCCTCAGTCATCCCCTTCTCCTCCTGCCCCCAATCCCTCCCAGCATCAGCGTCTTTTCCAATGAGTCAGCTCTTCTCATGAGGTGCCCAAAGTACTGGAGTTTCAGCTTCATCATCATTCCTTCCAAAGAACACCCAGGACTGATCTCCTTCAGAATGGACTGGTTGGATCTCCTTGCAGTCCAAGGGACTCTCAAGAGTCTTCTCCAACACCACAGTTCGGCGCCCAGCCTTCTTCACAGTCCAACTCTCACATCCATACATGACCACTGGAAAAACCATAGCCTTGACTAGACGGACCTTAGTTGGCAAAGTAATGTCTCTGCTTTTGAATATACTATCTAGGTTGGTCATAACTTTTCTTCCAAGGAGTAAGCATCTTCTAATTTCATGGCTTCAGTCACCATCTGCAGTGATTTTGGAGCCCCCCAAAATAAAGTCTGACACTGTTTCCACTGTTTCCCCATCTATTTCCCATGAAGTGATGAGACTGGATGCCATGATCTTTGTTTTCTGAATGTTGATCTTTAAGCCAGCTTTCTCACTCTTCTCTTTCACTTTCATCAAGAAGCTTTTCAGTTCCTCTTCACTTTCTGCCATAAGGGTGGTGTCATCTGCGTATCTGAGGCTCTTGATATTTCTCCCAGCAATCTTGATTCCAGCTTGTGTTTCTTCCAGTCCAGCGTTTCTCATGATGTACTCTGCATATAAGTTAAATAAGCAGGGTGACAATATACAGCCTTGAAGTACTCCTTTTCCTATTTGGAACCAGTCTGTTGTTCCATGTTCAGTTCTAACTATTGCTTCTAGGCTCTTACTCTGAACAAAAGGAGCAGCCACTGGAAGGTTCAGGGCAGAGGTGTGGCCTGATCTACTTTAAAAAAATTTATGATTTATTTATTTTTGACTGTGCTGGGTCTTCTGGGCTGCATGGACTTTTCTCTAGTTGCAGAGCATAGGGACTCCTCTCTAGCTGTGGTGCATGGCCTTCTCATTGCAGTGGCTTTGTTTGTTGCAGAGCACGTGGGCTCAGTAGCTGAAGCTCCTGGTTTCTAGAGCATATCCTCAATAGTTGTGGCACATGGGCTTTGTTGCTCCACAGTATGTGGGATCTTCCAGAGTCAGGGATCAAACCTGTGTCCCCTACATTGGCAGGCAGATACTTTGCCACTGAGCCATCAGGCAAGTCCTACTTATGTTTCAAAGGGATCACTTTAGTTAATCTGTGGAGTCTTCTATGTGTGCCAGGTACTATTATGGTGCTGTCAATCAGACACATTAACCAATAAACAATACAGATAAGTTCTCAGTCCTCATAGAGCTTATATTTTGTGTGTGTGTGTGTGTGTGTGTGTGTGTGTGTGTGTGTAGTGGGGGATGGAAATCAGGAATAAAATTTTGGACTTGTTGAGTTTGAGATGTCTGTTAGATCTCTAAATGGAAGAATTGAGTCAGAAGTTGATTATATGAGTCTTGAGTTAGAAGAGAAGTTGGAGCTAGACACTAAAATGTAGGATTTAGCATTTAGATGAGATTAAAAGCATGAGCCTGATTAAGATCATCTGAGGGGAGAGAATGAGGATACAGAAATGTACTCTGCATATAAGTTAAATAAGCAGGGTGACAATATACAGCCTTGAAGTACTCCTTTTCCTATTTGGAACCAGTCTGTTGTTCCATGTTCAGTTCTAACTATTGCTTCTAGGCTCTTACTCTGAACAAAAGGAGCAGCCACTGGAAGGTTCAGGGCAGAGGTGTGGCCTGATCTACTTTAAAAAAATTTATGATTTATTTATTTTTGACTGTGCTGGGTCTTCTGGGCTGCATGGACTTTTCTCTAGTTGCAGAGCATAGGGACTCCTCTCTAGCTGTGGTGCATGGCCTTCTCATTGCAGTGGCTTTGTTTGTTGCAGAGCACGTGGGCTCAGTAGCTGAAGCTCCTGGTTTCTAGAGCATATCCTCAATAGTTGTGGCACATGGGCTTTGTTGCTCCACAGTATGTGGGATCTTCCAGAGTCAGGGATCAAACCTGTGTCCCCTACATTGGCAGGCAGATACTTTGCCACTGAGCCATCAGGCAAGTCCTACTTATGTTTCAAAGGGATCACTTTAGTTAATCTGTGGAGTCTTCTATGTGTGCCAGGTACTATTATGGTGCTGTCAATCAGACACATTAACCAATAAACAATACAGATAAGTTCTCAGTCCTCATAGAGCTTATATTTTGTGTGTGTGTGTGTGTGTGTGTGTGTGTGTGTGTGTGTAGTGGGGGATGGAAATCAGGAATAAAATTTTGGACTTGTTGAGTTTGAGATGTCTGTTAGATCTCTAAATGGAAGAATTGAGTCAGAAGTTGATTATATGAGTCTTGAGTTAGAAGAGAAGTTGGAGCTAGACACTAAAATGTAGGATTTAGCATTTAGATGAGATTAAAAGCATGAGCCTGATTAAGATCATCTGAGGGGAGAGAATGAGGATACAGAAGGGGACCAAGCCCTGGGACACTACAATACTTAGAGGTCTCGGAGAAGAGGAGGAACCAGCAAAGAAGACTGAAAAGGAGGAGTGGATGGAATAGGGAAAGAAGCAAGGGAGTGTGGTGGCTTGAAAGCCAAGAGAGGAGCATTTCAAAAGAGGGAAGTTTAATAGTAATAGTGTCAAATATTGCTGACAGATGCAGTGCTGTAATTCACCAAGTCTTAAACATTCATTTTCATAGCTCTGCAGTTAGAATGCACTTTACAGTTGCAGGCATATGAATGTTTAATTGGCATATAAAATAATGGTGTCTTAGATTAACATAACATAGCATATAAAGCAGGCTTCCCTGGTGGCTCAGACGGTAAAGAATCCGCCTGCAATGCAGGAGTCCAAGTTCGATCCCTAGGTCAGGAAGATCCCCTCGAGAAGGGAATGGCTACTCACTCCAGTATTCTTGCCTATGAAAACTAAGAACTGAACCATGGATTTAACTTAGAGTAGCCATTGATGACTTTGACCAGAGGATTTCAATGTAAGGATGGAGTATGTTTACAAGAAAATGAAAGGAGAGAGATTGAAATAGTGACAACCTTGTAGGTTGTTGTTGTAAACAGAAGTGAACATTTGGGTAGTACATGGAGAGGGAAGTCAGAATGTAGAGAGTTAATCGTTTTTTTTAAAAATGGAGAAGACAGTGTACTGATGAGAATGTCCCTGTAGAAAGGAAACATTTTTTGCAAATTGAAGTATAGTTGATTTAGCATGTTGTATTAATTTCTGCTGTACAGCAAAGTGATTCAGTTAACACATATATACATTGTTTTTCATATTCTTTTTCATTACAGTTTATCATAGGATACTGAATTTAGTTCTCTGTGTTATACAGTGGGACCGTGTTTATCCATTCTACATATAATAGCTTACATATGCTAACTCCAAATTTCCAGTGTGTCCGTTCCCTCTCTCCTTTCCTTGGCAACCACAGTTCTGTCTACTGTGTCTGTGAGTCTGTTCCTGTTTTATAGATAAGTTTGCTTATGTCATATTTTGGATTCCACGTGTGAGTGACATCATGTGGCATTTGTCAGAAAGGGAACACTTACACTGTAGGAGAGAATGGCTCATCGGACTGGTGGGGATGGGACTGATGACCTAAGCAGTGGCACCAGCCTTAGGAGGCAGGAGGAAGGCAGGGCAGTGAGGCAGCTGCGTGGGGAGGTGGAGCTGCGGGGTCTGCGGGCGGGGCTCTGACTGCTTCAGTTTGCTCATTTGAGTAGAGGAAGCAAGCAGCCCCCCTGGGAGGGGCACTGGGGAGGAAGTGTTAGAATTTAGAAACAAAAAGGGCATGAAGTGGTTGTCTAAGGAGAGAGCAAGAGTGAATGGACTGGGAAAATGTAGGACGATGACAGGTGGCACTGAGGCCTGGTCAGCAATGTGAAGTGGGACCACTTAGAACAATTGCCAAGGAAGTGTGTGTGCAAGGGAGGGGGCGGGAAGCTGAGGGAGTCCCCAAAGTGGGCATTCTCATGACTGACCCAGAATCTAAGCTGGGAAGGGGTTGCTTGTCTGCCTTCCTCTTCTTCCATCCTGTGAGCCCAAATTCGCTTGAGCTAAAGCAGAGCGGCCGACATGCCTGGCTGGTGAGCTTTTTCCATTGCTCTATTTTGCTAAGTTGTTCCCTCTGCGATGCCAGCACCAGGTTCACTGTCATCGCGTGGCAGGGCTGACCTTGGGGCAGGTCACCCACTGCTGAGGAATGGCAGTAGCACTGAGGACCTGCTGGCATCGTTATGACATCATGTCTCTCTCAATGGACTTGCCAGTTACAGTCCCTCATGTCTAGCCCTCCATTCCTTCATCCTATGCCAAATAAGGACTGTAGAAGAACTGAAGCTAATAATATCTGAAAATGGTATTTTACTACTTTTCCTGATTTTCATTTTTTTCTCCATTTTCTTAGGCACTTGATGATTTAATAAATAAAGGCATACCTGTAATTCTGGTTATGGTTAGCCAGCAACGTCTCTTAAATAAGTTTTTATTTGTTAAAGCATACTTTTTCATAAATGTGGCTGCAACAATAAATTGTGTCCCAGAACAGATAATGAAACCAGTTGGCCATGGAGTTATAAATGAGAAAAGCAAACCAAATCTTCCAAACTTGAAAGGTAACGTTTTATTTTATTTTTGCTTATTTCTCTTTTATTTCCTCTCCCTTCCAATTCCCCACTCTACCCACTGTGGTCCATATAAACACTCTAGCAGGTATTCTTTCATAGTTTTCTCTGAATTCACTTAATGACACACATATGTGCTTATGTCTCGGTGCCATATCCACCAATTTATCTGCATATATGTCTACTTTTTTTACATTAGGTACAATTGACCCTTGAACAACACATGTTTGAATTGTGCAGGTCCACTTGTATATGAAATTTTTTCAGTAGTGAATATTTCAATACTGTAAATCTGTGGTTGGTTGACTCTACACATGCTAAACTGTGGGTATAGAGGACTGTCTATACCATGCACTGAGTATAAATTATAAATGGATTTTTGACTGCATGGAGGGTCAGTGCCCCTAACATCTGTGTTGATCAAGGGTCAGCTGCACATACAAAAGCAGATTTGTCATTTGCTTAAGAGATGATGTATTTTTCATTTTTCTGCTTTTTGCAGTTCTTATGTAGAAAACTTTGCTAAGCCACCCAAGTCAACTGCTTTGCTTTGTCTCCTATCTTGGCTGTGTGGTGTTCTATGCTGTGAACATCCCGTGATTTATTCAACCAGTCCTTTGTTGTGTATTCATTTTGTTTCCAGGATATGGAATATCTGCATATCCCTAGATACTGCCATATCCAGGGGTATGCAGAAGCACTACATATTCATATTATAGTATATATTTCTATGGGATAAGATATCCATGGATGGACTTTATAGCCCATATTTACATATAAAACTATATAAGCATTTTACAAATGTAATAATGTTGCCTTAAAATAGTTTCCTTTTTTAACTAATAAGTTTGATATTAACTGTTTTTCATAGCTGTCCTTGATCAGGTAGAGGAATTTCTCTTCTGTTCCTAAGTTGTTGAGTGATTTTATCATGAAAGGGTGTTCAGTTCAGTTCACTTCAGTCACTCAGTTGTGTCCGACTCTTTGCGACCCCATAGACTGCAGCATACCAGGCTTCCCTGTCCATCACCAACTCCCGGAGTTTACTCAAACTTACGCCATCAAGTCAGTGATGGCATCCAACCATCTCATCCTCTGCCATCCCCTTCTCCACCTGTGTTCAGTCTTTCCCAGCATCAGGGTCTTTTCCAGTGAGTCAGTTCTTCACATTAGGTGGCCAAAGTATTGGAGTTTCAGCTTCAGCATTAGTCCTTCCAATGAATATTCAGGACTTATTTCCTTTAGAATGGACTAGTTGGATCTCCTTGCAGTCCAAGGGACTCTCAAGAGTCTTCTCCAACAACGCAGTTCAAAAGCATCTGTTCTTCAGCACCCAGCTTTCTTTATAGTCCAATTCTCACATCCACACATGAATACTGGAAAAACCATAACTTTGTCTAGATGGACCTTTGTCAGCAATGTCTATGCTTTTTAATATGCTGTCTAGGTTGGTCATAGCTTTTCTTCCAAGGAGCAAGCATCTTTTAGTTTCATGGCTGCAGTCACCACCTGGAATGATTTTGGAGCTCAAGAAAATAGTCTGTCACTGTTGCCATTGTTTACCCATCTGTTTGCCATGAAGTAATGGGACTGGATTCCATGATCGTAGTTTTTTGAAACTTGAGTTTTAAGCCAGCTTTTTCATTCTCCTCTTTCACTTTCATCAAGTGGCTCTTTTAGTTTCTCTTCACTTTCTGCCATAATGATGGTATCATTTGTGTATCTGAGGTTATTGAAATTTCTCCCAGCAATCTTGATTCTGCTTTATCCAGCCCAGGATTTTGCATGATGTACTCTGCATAAAAGTTAAATATAGTGTTTGGTTTTATTAAATGTTTTTCCTGTGTCTATTAAGATAATTGTATGTTTTTTATTTTGTATTCTATCAATAGGGTGTATTAGTTGATTTTTGAGTGTTTAATCATTCTTGCTTTCTTGGGATAAATCCCACTGGTCATGGTGTAAAATCTTTGTATCTATTCCTGGATTGTTTGCTAGGATTTTCTTAAAGATCTTTGCATCCATATTCCTATGATATATTGTGTAGTTTTTTCTTTCTTTCTTATGATGTCTTTGTCTAGTTTTGGTATCAGAATAACATTGACCTCTGTTTTAAAGTGTAAGTTTTATTATTATTCAGGTATGGTAAGGCCAGCTGTGGAGAAGGAAATGGCAACCCACTCCAGTATTCTTGCCTTATAATCCTGAGGACAGAGGAGCCTGGTGGGCTACAGTCCATGGGATCGCAGAGTTGGATACGACTGAGCAACCAATACTTTCACACACACACTTCAGGCCAACAGATCAGGAACTGACTACCAGTGAAAACATAGTCTGTTATTTAGAGCCCCCAAGAGGGAGGGCCCTAATACAACATGGGACTGCTGCTCAGGAGGCAAAGAGGGCCAGAGGAAGATGTGGGTCAGACTCTTCCCAGGGTTTCTCCATACCAACCTCCAGGCATTTGTCTTCTATCTTTGTCTCTCTCATACTTTCCCTTAGGGAAGAAGACTACAACCTAGATCTTTCTTCTGGGCCCTCCTTCATCCTCAGCTGACCCCTAGCTCCAGAGCCTCCTAATTTAGGAGAAGAGCCAGGTAGGTTGAAGGTGGAAAAAGGGAGGAAGTCAAGAGTGTTCAGTTCCATGTTATTCTGGACTCCCTCTTCCACTTGGCAAACTTAGCCTCTTTATGTGGGTCATTTGTGCATTAATTCCTAGTCAAATAAGGACTTGTCATTTCTCTCCCTTGTGTAGTCTAGAATCCAAGTTTACTAAAGCAGGCAAAGACTGAGATCTAAACTGTCTCAGTTCTCCCTTGCTCAGAATGAGGGCTGGCTTTGGATCATAGGTAGGAATGTCAAGATGTTTGAGGATTGTAGGTTGTGCTGTTCCAAATAGTCTCACTGTCTGGTCTTAGAGTGAGGGGCTGGTGCAGATCAGCAGTACTGACACCTCCAGGGAGATCTTACTGAGATATTTGAGAACCGTATAGGATCCCAGGTGAGGAACCACTGCTTTGTATCAGTAGTCGATTAACTTGAATGGCATCACCAAACATATGAAAGATCCTTTCAGAATTGTCTTGGAGAAGGAAATGGCAATGTTCTCCAGTATTCTTGCCTGGAGAATCCTTTGGACAAAGGAACCTGGTGGGCTACTCCATGGGGTCATAGAGTTGGGCACAACTGAGTGAGTGACACACACACACACACACACACACACACACACAGACACACACACACACACACACAATTTATTTTAAAAATCAGCCATAGGTGTTCTTGCCTGGAGAATCCTAGGGATGGGCGAGCCTGGTGGGCTGCTGTCTATGGGACTGCACAGAGTCGGACACGACTGAAGTGACTTAGCAGAAGCAGCAGCATAACCTTGTAATGTATGATATTTGAGGACCATTGTATATAGCAGTATATTTCTGATTATCATTGTGGTTGAGTTTTAAACATTAAATTTCCCAACTAATGATAAGTTTTATAAATTAGAATTCACATTTAAGCTAACCATAGATATATGTAGTTCTTCTAAAATGTTGTGTTTTGTAGAGATGTGGTTAAAGGATGAGGGAGGTTCACTTTGTCATCTGACAAAATTGAAAGAGAACTTTGCTCTTAGCACACTAAAGGTAAGTTAAAAAAATTATTCTCAAGTCATAATGAATCAGTTACCAAAATGCCCACTCTTAGGCCCTGGCCAGGCCAACTTTCAGGTTTGTGCTTACTGTTGGGAAATCTGTTCGCTTTTCTTTGCCAGGCATGGGTTGGATTGGGGCCAGAGACTAGTCTACTCCCCATGAGAAAAACAGATGCTGAGTGGTGTCAGACTTTGACCTTTTAACTCAGTTAAGTTGCTGGGGAAAATAAGATTTATTATTTGATGAGATCTAAGCTTTCCATACCCTGTTTGGCATCTCCTAATCATAACAGTGATTCACAACAGCAACAACAGAACCATTTATTCAGTGCTTACTATTATACATGACAGGCACTTTGCATTATATTTAATTCTCATAACTCTGTGATGTACCTGTTAATCATTTTTGAACTATATTGTGCTGAATAAATTGAGGCTTAGAAATTCACTAATGCCATGTAATTGATAAAATACAGATTAGTAAGAAATTCCCTAATGCCATATAATTGATAAAATACAGATCATGTTCTTAACTATTATACTAAACTACCCAAGTCCTTATGTAATATTTACTGCCCTATACAAAGAAGTCTTCAGAGACCTGTTCCTTGAAAGTTTGGTTGGGCTTTTTCTTTTTTGCTAAGTAGTATTGTTTGTCCACTATAAAATCTTATTTACTTCACATTACAAGTTAGATGAGGATAGTTTAATTTGAAATACAGTTTATCTTCATTGTTTACAGATTCAATATTTGCTGATTTGTTTATCTGCTAAAAGTTACTTGTAACCTCCAAATAAAAACCCTTGGCTCTTTGGTGGTTATTTGGGGACCTGCACAGAGCAGAGAAGAATTTTATTTTTCTGACATGCACATTCTTAGCCAAGTTGAACAAGACAATGGTGACTTTTTGTTTCCACTCTCATACTGTAAACAAGTATCCCTTTTCATGGTGTATTTATTGCCAAGCTTTTCACATTTTTGTGGGAGTTTTGTCATTTCACTATTTGAAATGGCCCCTAAGCAAAAGCTGAAGTGCTGTCTAGTAAATCCTAAGTTCAGGAAGGCTGTGATGTGCCTTTTGGAGAACATGTGTGTGTTAGACAAGCTTCAGTCAGGCATGAGTTATAGAGCTCCTGGCTGTGAGTTCAGGGTTAATGAATCTACACCATATATTCAATTATGTGTCTTTAAACATAGACATACATAAAACAAGATTACATATTGACCAGCTGACAAAAAATGGTGTGACCAGAGGCTTGTAGGAACCTATCCCTGTATTTCCCCTAGGAATAATGCTTCAGCATTCACTGACTTAGTGTTGGCAGGAACTTTCTAGAACACAGCTTCTGGGAAGAAGCAAGTGTGGGCATCAGCTGTGTGTGCAGTAAAGGGTCACTGTCTTGCACCTTACTTCTGCCACTGCTTCCTTTTTCATTCTCTGCTAACTTTGCCTGTTCACTGAGCTCTCTTCTCTGATGATTTTGTTCAGATTTCCTTTTTGCTCTTCCATTCATTGTTACTTGTTAGTACATAAAAATTATTTGCTGAGTAAGGATGAGACATGGTTTGTATTAGGTCTGGACTTGGGTGACTGCGTGGTGTTCTTTCTTTAGTCAATTTTACTGACAGAAGCTGAAGACAGGCTCAACAGCCTTCTGTCAGAGGTGGAACATCCAAGCCCTAAGGACCTCTCTCAGTGCTGTGCTGGCGAACTGGAGATTGTGGTGGAGGTCAGACTGCAGCTGGCTGCCATTGCCCTGCAGAGACACCGGGCAGCATACAGGCGAGTATTTGCACACACGGTTTCTTCCTCACTCTGATTTGTTCAATCTATCTCAATTTTATGTAAGCTTCAAAAATTCCTAGATTAACAGAGCAGACTTGGGATTCAGGTTTTTTTCCACATATTACTACACTTAAAACTATAGTCCTCAACAAATGAGTTGGTGTATTAAAGCACATAACTCAGATGTTTTATGTCAAACATTAGCAAATTCACAGACCTCTCCTTTTAAGAATTAATCTATTTTTTTTAAAGGCAGAATTAAATTCTTTATAGCTTTTTACAAATTACACCCGTGGAGTGTTTTTTCCAACCAATAACAATGAACAACCAATAACAATATTAAAAATTAACTCTATTTTTTAAAAGTTACTATGAACTATGCTGTGCTGAACCACTGAAAAAACTATTGTAGGTGGCAGATTTTTTAAATGTAAGGCAATTGCTAATGTCAGATTTTTCCTTTCATTTGTTCATTGATTGATTCATTTATAGTGATCAGTATCTGTTGACATGCCAAGTCGCTTCAGTTGTGTCTGATTCGTTGTAACCCTATGGACTGTACCTTGCCAGGCTCCTCTGTCCGTGGGACTGTCCAGGCAAGAAGACTGGAGTGGGTTGTCATGTGTTTCTCCAGGGGACCTTCCAGACCCAGGGATTGTAACAACATCCCTTATGTCTCCTGCATTGGCAGGCGGGTTCTTTTCCACTAGTGCCATCGGGGGCTTCTCCCACCTCTCTGCAGTGTGGGAGACCTAGGTTAGACCGCTTTTCACTTTCTTTCATCTGCTGAGTACCTCTTTCTTGGGCTCTGTTGTAGACACTGAGGGTACAAAGACGAATAGAATATAGTTTCTGTATTCAAAAGCTCATAGACATATAAACACTTGAATAGTTAAAATATTTCTCAATGATTTTTTAATATTGAATAATATAGAAATATGAGCTTCCCATATCAGTTATGAAAATCCCCTCTATCATGAGTATACTTTCAATAGTGATGTTTTGAATAATGAGCAAATTTCTTATATTAACATTCATTCATTCATTCAAAAAATAATTTAGGGGCGTCTACAATATGCTAGGTACAGTATCCCAGTAGACAAAAAAATACATAACAAAATTGACAAAAATTCTACCCTCATGGAGTTTATAATCTCATAGAAGATAAACAGGCTGATGATAAGCTGTAAACCTAACAGTTAGGTAAACTGTATAGTGTGGCCAAAAATAAGTGTTACGGAGAATATCTGAATGCAGGAGGAGGAGGAAGTTTATCCTTTTAACTGTGCTGTTGTAGTAAAGAGAATGACTCCATTTAGATGCTCATTAACTGACTGCTCCCACTCCCCCTTCTCCTGCCCCATGCCCAGACAAGCAGAGAAGAAAGCCTGGTCACCCCTCCTTCGGTGCTGGCGGGACGTCTAAACCACACAGACCCTGACCCACACGTGGGAAACCTTGACCCAGCACCGCCCGTTAACCACCGTAAAGCCCAGTCAGTTACCTTTTTCTTTCCTCTTTAGACATTTTCAGCCTGTTTGGGAGGCTGCTGTGCTCTTCCTGGATAGTTTCCCTAGGGAAGTAATCAACCTCTTCATAGTCTTCTTGATGTGCTTGGCATCAGTGTTGACATATAACCAAATCTGGGCTGGTCAGGGTAGACTTTATGATGAGGTGACATCTGAACAAATACGCATGGGGGCTGTCCATGCAAATACCTGTAGACAGAGTGTTGCAGGCTGTGGGAACATGCCTGATACACGTTTGAGGGATAGCCCAGGGTCTCTTGTGGCTAGAATGGAGCAAGTGAGAGTTTTCAGAGATCCTCAAAGATGTACTTGGTGGGGGGAGGCAGATCATAGGGATCTTGTGGCCAGGGTGAAGACTCTGGCTTTTCCTCTGAGAGAAGTGGGGAGTCATTATATTGTTTTGAGCAGAAGAATGACATGATCTGATTTTCACTTCCAAGGGATGACTCCAGTTGTTCGGTGGAGAACTGATTGTAGAAGAGAAAGGGTTTGAAAGCAGAGAGATCAGCTAGGGAAGCTGTTATAATAAGAAGAAAGATGTTAGTGGCTCTGAAAAGGGTGGTAGCACTGAGGGTGGTGATAAGTCACTGGATTCTGAGTATATTTTGAACATAGAGCCATTAGATCTGCTGATGCATTAGCTTTAGAGTAGTGAGGAAAAGAAAGAAGCTACAAAAGAAACTGTCCCTTACCAAAATGAGAAAGACTGCAGAGGTGCGGCTTATTTAGGGGAAAGATCTAAAGTTACATTTTGTACGTGTTTAGATTGAGATGCCCTTTGAGGTGCAATTGGCAATATCAAATATTCTTGGAGTCTTTAGAGTATAAATAGTATTGTTAGCCTCTGTTTTTAAAAATATGTATTTATTTATTTGTTTGGGTGCCCCAGGTCTTAGTTGTGGCATGGGGCATGTAGGATCTAATTCCCTGACCAGGGATTGAACCTGGGCCCCCTGCATTGGGAATGCAGCAGAATCTTAGTTACTGGACCACCAGGAAAGTCCCTGAAAGCCTTTATAAAGAGTGAGATTCCTTAAGGAGTGTGAGTAGATGAATGAAAGGAAAAGACCAAGGACTGAAGGTTGATCGTGGTAAAAGATTGGGGAGAAAATGAGGAACCAGCCAAGGAAACTGAGGGGAAATGACTAGTTAAAAAAAAAAAACCAAGAGATTATGAAATCCGGAAAACCACTTGAAGAAAGTGTGTCAAGGAGAATAGAGTGATCAGCTGTGCTGGGAGCTCCAGGTAGATTGAGATGAGAACAGAGAATTGGCAATTGGATGATTTATAAACATGGACATCACCAGTACTTTGTACTTTGACAGGAGTAATTTTAGAAGATAATGGGGAAAGAGCATGTTTGGTGTGGTTTTATGATAACACGGGAAGAGAGAAATTGGAGCGTGCAAGTAAAGATGATTCTTTTGAGGAATTTTCATGTAAAGGGAATTAAAGGAATAGGATAAAGTTGGTAGAAGTAGGATCAAGACAAGTTTTTTTGAGATGAGAGCAACAATAATGTATTATATACTGATGAAAATGACCCAGTAGAGAGAGTGAATTAGATGCTCTGATATAATTTGTACACATTAGGGTAGGATCCCAGTCCAGTCTTCTCTGTTTCTCTAATACAGAATAAAATTATCCCCCAGCTTGGGATTTCAGAAAGGTCTTTGGGGACTAGTCAGGAACCGGCTTGCTGCCTGCCCTGAGTATAGTTGGAAAAAGAGTAACCCAAGACAAATAAATTCCTCAGATGGATGCTTTTGGCAAGTGCAGGGTACAAACTGGCACCACAATGAAATGCAGAAACCTTGAGAAATTAACTTTGAAACTGGTCTTGACGTCACAAAGCTGGAGCAAAGACAAAGCCAAAGTTGCCTCATAGAGATTAACTTAGGAAATGCAGGACTCCCATGGAAAATAACTGCCGATAAAGTTAGCACAGAGGCAAATATCATAAACCAAATGAAGAAACAGCCTCAGAAGAGAGCAAACAAATAAATGGCAGACTTTGCAGCCCAAGAAATGAACTGTTCAAAGGTGTGAAGGATGGAAGAGAATGAGACAAGATTATAAAAGGAATAGGTGAATTTAGGGGGAAAAAAAAAGCTAGAGATTTTAGAACTGAAAAATATAATCATTGAATGAAAAGAAGAAATGATCAAATTAGATGGAAACAATTTTTTTCCTCTCCTTTCTCAGTATACTGAAATTCTGTACATCAGGTTTTATGCATTGGATCCAGAATTTGGAAAGGGACTTAATTTTTTAGATGGCCCTTCTCTTTAAACAGGAGAAGCACTTCTGCAGCCCTTGCAAAGGGGAAGTCAGTTCAGCAGAAACCCCCCTTTGCTTGTGCTTAGGTTGGTAACATGCAATCGTCTCATTATTGCCTTGATCGAAGGCTTTCCTGGTTGTTGTTCAGTCACTTAATCGCAGCCTCCTAGACTGTAGCTCTCTGGGCTCTACTGAGTCCACATCTAAATTTGATTTTATGTTAGAGACAGTACAGGTTTGGGGGAATTTATAAATTTTTGTGGTTTCTAAGCAGCGATGAAAATCCATAAAGTCTGTTGGGGCAGTGTTTCTCAAATGTGGTCTGCAGATCTCTGGATGTTCCTGACACTCTTTCAGGGAGGTCTGTGAGGTTAGAACTATTTTTATAGTAGTTTATAACATAGTAAACTATGTGTATAATAGTTTATAAAATAAATTTTTTTTGCCTTTTCTGTTTGTTGTTATTTGCAACTGATGCTGCAAAAGCTGGAGTGGTAAAACTTCCATCAGCTCACCATGAATCAAAGCAGTGACACCAAAGCAAACTGGTTTTCCTTCTGTTTTTCACTGCTGCATGCTTGCGATTAAAAAAAAAAAAACAAGGCAGATTCACTTAAGAATGTGTTTGCTGAAGCAGTAGAATCTGTTACATTCATAAATACCTATTCTTAAATCAATTTGTAATAATCCATGGGAATATTACGTGGGACGTGTACATCAAGCACTTTCACTGCGTAGCACAGTCTGATGGCTGTCTTGAGGAAGAGAACGCACGTGGATGAATTGAGAGCTGGCTAAGCTATTTTTCTCATGGAACAACATTTCTGTTTGTAAAACCACTGACAAACCATGATTATTCAGACTTGGGTATTTGACAGGCATTTTGTTGAAAATGAGTGAAATGAACATGCCATTTCTATGAAAACAGCTAATTGTTTTTGTTGGCAGTGATAAAATCTAAACTTGATTGAGAAAACTGGAGTTTTGGAAAATTTGTATTTGCCATCATGAGCTTGACAGTTTTCTAATGCTTAGATTTTTTGGATGAGACTAGTGGTGACATTAATGGGCATTGTTTTATTAAAATGTGTAATGAAATGCTTCAACATCAAGAGGATCCATATAACTCAGGGAGCTTATGTTTTCTAAATGACCACATATGATGTTCCCAAATCCTGAAGACCGTTAGGTTTTCATGTAACTGAGTAGGAAAAGTGCATCAGTGGATGTTATTACATTTCACATAGCAACAAACTTAAGAAGCTATCATTTGTTGGGCTTCCCTGGTGGCTCAGACAAGAATCTGCCTGCAATGCGGGAGGCCTGGGTTTGATCCCTGGGTTGGGAAGATCCCCTGAAGGAGGGCACAAGAATGCATTCCAGTATTCTTGCTTGGAAAATCCCCATGGACAGAGGAGCCTGGTGGGCTATCATTCATGGGGGCACAAAGAGTCTGACATGATTGAGCAGCTAAGCATATCATTTGTCACATGCTGGTATAGTATCAAGGAAGAATATTCACAATTATTTGAAGAGGCTCTTAAAATACTCCTTCCATGTCCAGTCACTATCTGTGTGAGGCCTAGTCTTCTGCACTTCAGCCAAACATTATGTCACAACAGACTGACTAGTCTTCTATTCAGTAAATTTTCTCTTTTCAAGTCAGATATTAAAGAGATTCACAAAATGCAAAAACAGTGGCATCTTTCTCACTATTTTTTGTTTTTGGAAATATATTTTCCATAAACATATTATTTATATTAAAATGTAATGAGTTTTTATTTTTAAATGAATTAGTAAATGTTAATGAGTTTAAAAATGACTCAATTTAATTTCCAATATGGTAAATATTGATAGAGCTCTTGGATGGTTCTCAATAATTTTTAAGAATATAAATGGGTGTTGAGATTACACAAAAACCTGGGACTGGTTTAAAGTATTGTCACATTTGTAACTATCTTTAAACTAGACTGGTAGTTGGTTAAAATAGACTTACATGGCTCAGAGGGTAAAGAATTGACCTGCAATGCAGGAGACACAGAAGACATGGCTTCAATCTCTATGATGCTAAAATCCTCTGGAGGAAGAAATGGCAACCCACCCCAGTATTCTTGCCTGGGAAATTCTATGCACAGAGGAGCCTGGTGGGCCACAGTCCAAAGGATTGCAAAGAGTTGCAAAGAGTCAGACACAACTGAGCGACTAAGTACATATATTAATACACCATTTTTCCCACTGAAATTTGAAGACAAAGGAACTTTTACTATATTATTTCCTACAGAAAATAAATGATTTGAATATATAATATGTAAATATATATTTAGAAAATATATATCTTCATGTATATTATATATGATCATGTGTGTTATCACAATATAGAATATATATGTATATCTATATATGGAAAATAATGAATATATGTTTCCCATGGTAGCAAATGGAACTGTTTTTTCCAAACTGTGTCTCAGAGAGCAGTAGCAACTGTGGAAAATATTTCTTGTTTCTTACTTTCTTTGTTTCCCTAGCTCTCTACATGTCTTATACATACCCTTTTAGTATGGAGGATAAGGGTGATTTTTTTTTTTCTTTAGTGAAGAAGAATGAAATGAGAAACTAAACATTAAAAAATAGCGTAGAAAGGAATGTCACAACAGAACTTTAATTTGACAACCAGGTAGATATATGCAAATAATATGCAAGGATACCAGAATCGTACCAATTTTAAGTTCATGAGCCAGACCCTTGGGACAAAACCTGCAAAAACTTTGCTATTGCTGGCTGTTAGTGACAGTGTTGTCACTTGGGAAAACCTGCTGTCGGATGAATGTGTTTTTGCAGGTGAACTTCACCCTCTGTGAGCTTCTGTTTGGGTGCTGCTGAGAGTGTTGGACAGTCCCTTTTCCAAATGATGGTTAGCTTGACATTTCATGATTCTTCTAATAAAATTATGTGTCAAGGAAATTGAAAGGCACATTCCCTCGGGTGACAGGTGGAGTGAGCCACATAGATTTTATGAGAACAAACTGACCATTTTTGTCATGAATGTTAATAAGAAATAAATGGGATCAAAGTTACGCAAACTGTATTTCTACTCCTTTCAAGGCTGCCTCTCTATTTCAGAATCCTGTCGTCTTCTTTTTTAAAATGTTCCTTTCTATTCTCTTTTGTATTTAATTTATTGTCTAAATCGGATAACATTTGAGCCTTTTAATTTTGTGTCAGAATGAAATGTCCCTCTGTTGGGATTCAGACTGTTTAGAGTCAGTAATCCTCCTACACTTTCTGTCTGCCTAGTGCAGAGGAGAAACTAGAAGTTTTCCGTTGTGCAACTAAGCAGTACCCGGTGGATTAAGACATACCAGTATGTTTATATTTTATTCACTAAGTTTTGAGGTTTGCAAGATTCCAAACCTTGTGTCTCATTTCTCTTGAAATCAGAATTAGGCCTTCAGATCAGAAGAGTGAGATAAGTACTGTTTTCTTCTTCCAAGTTCTCTAGTTGCTATCCTGTGCTAACTCTGAAGCTACTCAATAAACAAAGTGCCTTAGAAACATGTATGTAGCCTTCAGGGAGGAAAGGTGGAGGGGAGAGGAGATTCTGTACCTGTACGCAAACCCCATCAACATTATGTTTTTTTTGTTGTTGTTGTTTGTTTGTTTCTTGCTTGCTTGTTTGGTTTTAATTTTTTTTTTAAATAGTAAGTTTAGATAATCACAAGTCATATTTTAGAAAATACAAGTATCTAAACCAGTTTAATGGCCGAGTAAAATCCTAAGAGTTTGAAATTCAGTAATGGCTGAAAAGCTTTGATGCTGGTTAACAACTCAGAAAAAAAAAAATCAATTTAGTCCTCGCATTTTCCCTGTCCAACTTTATACATCAATAATGACAGCTAGGAGGATTATAGCAAGGATGCACTGAATACCGTCTATTTGCTGAGCACTCCTCTTTGCTGAGAGCATCCTGCTCTCAATAGAATGTCAACACTGTGAGGTCAGGTACTGTATCCATAACCCCTAGATTTGCTTCTGGCCCATAGCTGGTGCTCAATGCATATTTCTGAGCATATAAAAGACTAAGTACCTCATTTAATATCCTTAAGATAACCCTATTTAATGAAGCTTACGGAGTAGAATGCAAGGCAAAAGCCATTAAAAAACTGAACAAAGAGGGCCTTTTATATCGTGCAAGGTACAGTTAACAATAATTGGATAGTAATATAAATGTGGGGCCAAGTAACCCTGTACCTGGATAAACAAGACACAATGTGTTAGACTTGTAAAAAGGAAGAGGCCACGTTATAGCAGAGTGATGAATCTGAGAATGCTGCAGGCTCCAGCGGCCTGGGCTCTGATCCTGCCTCCCCTCTCTACCCGAGTCAGCTTTCTTGCTCCGTCGCTAAGTTGTGTGTGACTCTTTGTGACTCCCTGGACCTCAGCATGCCAGCCTTCCCAGTCCTTCACTGCCTCCTGGAGTTTGCTCAAACTCATGTCCGTTGAGTCACCTTAGGCAAGTCATTTAACATTTCTGGATCTCAGTTAACTCATCTATCAAGTAGAGATGATAATAATACATACTTTGTAGGTTTGTGGTGGGAATTAAGTCAGTTAATTCACGGAAAACACTTAACATAGCACCTGGTATTTACTGGTAAACACAGTAAATACCAGTTACTATTTAAAAAAAGATTGAGAGAAGATGAGAGAGAGGACATCTTTTAATACAACACGTGGATGCATACCAAAAAAAAAGGCTTTAAAATGTAATGAAGATCTGAGCATATGTACATACCTTGGGAGCCTATACACAGAGACTGTACCCTCTTAGAAATATCCCTGGACCCTGATGAACTGTTTGCTTAGCCAGAAACCTCACTAACTGACCCAAAGGAGATGGTGTACTGACCACAGCCAGGGAGGCTTCTGGAAGGAGAACCGGGGAAATGACATGATCTGATTTACATCTTGAAGAGAGATCGATGTGGCCACTGAGTAGAGACCAGGACCACAGGGGTGGGGGCCATATCAGACAGACTGGCCAGGAAGTTCCCATAGCTGTCTGGCCTGGAGATGTTGGTGGCTTGGAGGCATTAGCAGCAGCAGTGAAGGAAGGAAGGAGCTGCTGGATGGTATCCAGATTTGAAAGTGAAGCCGACAGAACTTGACAGATTGAACGTGGAGTGGGAGGCAAAGGGGACGCAGTGCTGATACTGGGCTCTTGATCTGGGGGTAGAGAACAGGAAGGAGGAATAGGTTTTATAGAGGAGGCGGAAGAGAGGAGGAGGTGGAGGGGCTCTGCTTTTAACCCATCCTAGTTTCCTAGGCTTTATATACAGTTAATGAGATTCTCACAGCATGTGTACTGGGGTGATTTGCCATTTCCTCCTTCAGTGGGCAGAAGATTTGCTATTCCTTCCTCCTAAGGGCAGAAGGAGAAGAGGGCGTCAGAGGATGAGATGGCTGGACAGCATCACTGATGCAACAAACGTGAATTTGGGCAAACCCTGGGAGATGGTGGGTAAGGGACAAGGAAGCCTGGTGTGTTGCAGTCCATGGGGTCACAAAGAGTTAGACATGACTGGGCAACTGAACAACAAGTTTCCTAGGGCTAGCATAACAGAGTACCCAAGACTGTATCTTAAAACAACAGAATTTTACTGTCTCACAGTTCTGGAGGCTGACTGTCCAAAAATCAGGGTGTTGGCAAGACCCTGCTCTTTTTGACAGCTCTGGAGGGAGCCCTTCCTCACCTCTTGTTGCTTCTGGTGTTTGCCAGTGATCTTTGGTGTTCTGCATCATGCATGGTGGAGAGATGCATCACTCGAGTCATGGGCTGCCCTCTCCCCGGGTGTCTTCACATCAGCTTCCCTCTGGGCATGTCTGTTTCTCTGTCCATGTCTGTCTTTCTTGCCAAACTCCCCCCATTTCTAAGGACACTGGTTATATTGAATGGGGTTTTCCAGGTAACACTAGTGGTTTCCAGGTAACACACCTGGCAATGCAGGAGACGTAAGAGGCGCGGGTTCGATCCCTGGGTCAGGAAGATCCCCTGGAGAAGGAATTGGCAACCGCCTCCAGTATTCTTGCCTGGAGAATCCCAGGGACAGAGGAGCCTGGCAGGCTATAGTCCATAGGGTCACAAAAAGTCAAACACGATGAAGTGACTTAGCACAGCACATAGCACATACATAGGGTCCACCCCAACGACCTTATTTTAGCTTGTTTACCTCTGTCCAGACTCTATTTCCAGGTCAGAATGCATGCTGAGGCACAGAGGTTAGGACCTCAACACAGTTTAGCTCATTAGTTGGTTAGTCACTCAGTCGTGTCTGACTCTTTGTGACCCCATGAATCGCAGCACGGCAGGCCTCCCTGTCCATCACCAACTCCCAGAGTTCACTTAGATTCATGTCCATCGAGTCAGTGATGTCATCCAGCCATCTCATTCTCTGTTGTCCCCTTCTCCTCCTACCCTCAATCCCTCCCAGCATCAAAGTCTTTTGCAATGAGTCAACTCTTCGCATGAGGTGGCCTAAGTACCTCTTAAATGTGATTGTTATTTACTATTCAAGTGGAGCTATCAAGTGAGCAGTTAGATGAATGGATATATTGTCCATTTGGCTTTCATCCAATCTTTCTGTGTATAAAGTAGCATAACAACAAGCATTGTCAGGTAGATTATTCTGCATTTGAATTTTGTTTTGGTCTAGACTTTCAAATGAGAAGGCCCGCTGACATATATTATTAAAATATTTTGAAAAAGTATGACATCAGTTATATGTATATAATCATACAGGGAAAGAGGATGGGATGGTTTAAAGTGAAGAAAAACATATCCTGGGCAACAGGAAGTGAGAAGAGTTCCTGTCTCTTGGCTTCTATTTTCTTCATTTACCTCTTGGCACTGCTAGATACTGATTGAGCAAAAATTTTCCTTAAGAGTTTTCAAGTGCATAGCATTAAGCAACACAGTTTTATGGCATCAAAAAACCCTGGAGAACCATATTCTGATGTATGGAAAATACATCTGTGCTCATTTTATTAATGAATGTGTGAGTAAATTTTGTTTTAGATCTTGGAAACATTCATTCTTTTGTTCACACTTTTCATTTAAAAATATTTTTAACTTCTATTGTGTCAGAGCCACTAGATGCTGGATTTCAGCAAGGAATAAGATAAATTAGGTGAGATTATAAGGGGTTTGTAGGCAGTCAAATAATGTGATAAGTACCATCTTGTGGTTAAGACCACACTAGGGCACACAGACAGGGCACCTAATAGTTTGGGGGGGTTGGTGGCAATATGGGAAGGGGTTTTTTGGAGGAAGAGACTTAGGATATAAGCTACAAATGCCACAAGTGTAATACTAATAATATTTAAATTATATTCTCTATTTTAGTGCTGCGATAGTATTTTCCACACTTAAACTTCTCCAGGATTCAAAACTTTTTAAAAAAAGGTAGTAGAAGATGACTCAGAGAACTGCACCTCTCCAGAAAGTTATGTATGTATGAATTTAGTGTTTATCCTTATAATACTTATTATGGAATAATTATTGACACACTAGGACATTGTTTCATTATTTAAATGAAACAAAAAGGTAAAGTACTGAAAACATTGAGTTCAGAATAAAAAGATCTGTGTTTAAGTCCCATGTTGATGCTATTTATTAGTCAGTATACCTTGGGCAAGTTCCTTAAAGTTTTTTTAAAGAGCTACGTAATCTCATTTAGGAACTTATGTACTTGGATGTAATAGCGACTAAAGTCCCACCATTCTAGTCTTCTAGTCTGGTGTCACCAGTAAATGAAGTTGTTTCACAGAACTTGGTCTTCATTTCACTTTCGATTATATTTTTTCTTTAGCATTATCAGTGTGACACGTGTGCTGTTTCCCATCTTGAATTTCTCACAATTAGATTCTTCTGCACTTGAGCTCTCAAATCTATATGGCAACTGGTGTCTCACATTCTTTGAAATTTTATGGACTTCAATTAGACCAAATAATTTAATAGTACAGGGTTGTTTAGGATTAAATTATAAAGATTCAGTACACAAAACCCTTGCTCATTTTAAAATGAATAAAATAAAGCTTAAGCTTTACTAATAAAATTGCTAGCATCTAAGTCTTTACAAAATAAAACTAATTGACTCATTTCTTAATATATTAAAAGCAATATATATGCTAAAAAGCAGTATGATTCTGAAAATTTACTTAGAGTGGTGGTTGTCAATTGGGGCGATTTTGCCTCCCAGGGGATATTTGCAGTGCCTAGAGACATTTCGGTTGTTCTAACTAGAGGCAGTGCTACTGACATCTACTGGGTAGAAGCCAGGGATGTTCCTCAACATCCTGCAGCACACAGGACATTTCCCCCACAACAAGAATCTGGCCCAAAATGTCAGTCTTGCTGAGGCTGAGAAGCCCTGATTTAGATTAAGCATTGGCTTTTCGATAGTAACAGGCGTGTAGGAGATAAAGGTACGTAAATAGGTTTTTTTTTTTTCTTTTTCTGTAAATCTAATCACTTTCACTTTTCACTTTCATGCATTGGAGAAGGAAATGGCAACCCAGTCCAGTGTTCTTGCCTGGAGAATCCCAGGGACGGGGGAGTCTGGTGGGCTGCTGTCTCTGGGGTCGCACAGAGTCGGACACGACCCAAGCGACTTAGCAGCAGCAGCAATCTAAGTAGTAGACCCCGCATTCTAATCGTGATTCTCTCCCTGGTTCTCTGTTCCCTTCTTACTGTGGTCCCAGGAACAGCTCACCCTCTCCTCCCCTGCATCTCACCTGTCAGTCACTTTAGCCCCCATCAAGTCCAGGTCACAGCTCCTTGATAACAGATGTTGCCGGCTGTTTGGAGATGGTGGTCAGAGATCTGTAGCAGGAAATTCCTAGAACAAAAAGGCATTGTTCTAGATGAAGTGTCTGAGATTGATAGCTCTGGAAGAGTTCCTTTGTCACCTCCCTCCCATTGGTCATTTCCTTTGTAAAGTGAAACAAGGATAGTAAGTCCTAAAATATGTTCGGGATGTGAGCAGCACCTAGCAATATAACTTAGTTAAGACTGTGGGCTCTAAATTCAGAAAGTCACAAGTGTGAATCCTAACCTCTGCCAGAATATGATGGGGTTTAAGCAAATAGCCTCCCTAGGCTTCACTTCTCAAATCTGAAAAACAGAGAATAGCAATAACCGCTTTTTGGCTTGTCAGGAGGATTAAGTGAGGTAATATGTATAAAGCATGTAGCACAGCCCCTGGCACATAATAAGCACTCAATAATTAGTCAGTATTATTTTTTTTTTTCAGCCTTTAAAATGATGGTCACAAAATTTTTGATGGTATGGAAACTGTTGATATAGTTTGCAATGAAAAATTCAGACGGTAAATCTAGTTTTCAACAGTGGGTACACAGAGAAAAAGAAAGCACTTAAATGAGGATCAGTGTTAATAGTGATTTTACTTGTTTTTTATGTATCTTTTATGTTTTATAGAATGTTAAAGAATAATTTCTAAAATTAAAAATTTAATGCTATTAAATGGTATCAATGCTTCCCTTAACTTATATTTAACACTGGGCTAGAACTTGGACATTTTTAAGTGGAAAGATAATCATCATTTTAATATTGTTTAGGCAACTGAAAGTAAAGACGACAATTTTTTAGATCCTATTTCCCTAAATTCTCGAGAATATTTCAACATTCATCTGTGGCTGAGGTGCCGCTTAGCCTTGGTGACTGCATTTGTTGCCCAGATTCGTGGTATTGGAATCGTGAAAGGTACAAATATCCTGTCTCTTCAGTCAAAGCTTTCATAAAATTTAATCTTATTTAGGTAACAGAGGTTTTATTGGGATGTATTTTATTATAACATTAACATTTTATAACTTCTTAGCTTGCTCTGTTTCCAAAATTTTAAAAATTGAGATATTAAATGAGGATAATCATTTTCAGCAGTCCCTTGTATCACTGAAAATGGCATATATGTTACTGATGTATGCATTGAAGAAAATGAGATTTGAGAATACTAGTGCACAAGCCTTCCTGTCATCTAGGAAGGCAGCCTGGTGCAGGGGTCCAGAGAGCAGTTTCTGGAGCCACCCTGCCTTGAGTTCAAATACTCTATCTACCACTTCCTTACTGTATAATCTTGGCTGAATCACTTAATCCTCCTATGCCCCAGTGTTCTCCTCTGTAAAATAGAAATAAGGTATCTACTTCATAGGATTATTTCCAGAATAAACAGCTTACATTTCTAAGGTTCTTAGATTAAAACCTGGCGCATAAAAATATTAGTACTGGCAATGGTTAATAGTTATTGTATGTGAACCTATCTATTTACCCATCTCTACCCATCTTCCAAATTAAATTATTTCATGCAATATCATTATTACTTTTGTAGCATTTGAATACTCTAAAGTACTTCCCCCCAAATTATATTTATTTTCAATATTTCATGTAGTTTTGTTTTCCATCTTTGCATCTTCCTTTTCTTCTATTTTATACAATATTCCTGTGATAAACTTTGAGGATATTATGCTCATACAGTTTCTTCCTTTCTTGGTGCATTTTAAGTAACTCCATTTGTTTATTTTAGAAAACGATATAACAGATTACGTGAGCCTTATCAATGAAGTGTGTGTGGAGGCAAAAGCTGCAGGTGACAGGGAGCTACAGGCTGAATTCTTGATGCAAGCTGTAATTATCGGCCTACAAGAAAAGCATTTAAAGGCAGACATCATAAAAAGCCTTCAGGTAGGAAGGCAGTCTCATTCACGTTGATATTTACCGAAGGATTCTGGTTAGAATAAAAGGAAAGAGTTTAAATTTCCATTAGTTACTGCTTGTATGGCAGTCAATATGGCCAGCTCTTGTTTCAGTGAATTGTAAATGATACTATCAGACATAATAATTTTATTTTAATAGGAGGTAATACAGTTGCTTGAAGGGCATGACTTTATTTCTCCTCGATCTCATTTAACCCTTGTGAGAAGCATGCTTTTGCTGGATGATTTAACAAAAGCTGAGAAATTCAAGGAAACTCCTTCTTCGAAAATAGAAAAATTGTATTTGTTGACTCAGTCTCACAACATTCTGATAGAACAGGTGAGAAAGCTTTACTGTCCAAAAGATTTAGAAACTTACTCTTCTTTTTCTTATTGCAGACCACATTAGCTAATTACTTATTATAATGTTTCTTTTACAGATGATAACTTTTGGAGAAACAATTGAATTGCCTTCATCAAACACTGACTATGCAAGTCCATTACTGCCTTTGAAAAATATTTATCTTCCTCATGTCATGTTATTGGCCAAAACAAAAATGAGAATTGGTAAGGACCTTAAACATGTATTCAAGACACTGATGAAAAAGTTTAATTTATTTTCAAACAGGCTATCTTGTGAGTGCATTTAATTTGGGGCAATATTTATGAATACCCAGATTCCATTTATTTAAAAAATAGTTGAAAAAATTATTATTAGTACCATGTTATTCCTTGCACACAAAGGCATTTAATTAAATAGCTGCTTATACAAAGCTGTTTACACAGTGTAATCCTTTAGTTGAAAAGTAGTTTGTACGAAAAGATACTTGATAGTGGAAATGTTAGAAAGCAACTATCTACTCAGTTCTTCCTTTTGCTGATGAAGGAACAGACATCTGATCACCTACCATGTGCCAGCCTCTGTGTGAGGTCCTGGGACGCTACTGGAGATGAAAACAGATGTAGTTCCTGCTCTTAATCTTGGAGAGAGAGATAAACAAGCAAACAAATCATATACAGGAATGAATATTATATAATTTATCATATTATAAATGTATAAAACATTTTAATATTTATTCAATATTTATACATTTTTATAATATTTAGAAATTTTAATACAATACATCTTTTATAGAAATCTGTATTTGATAACAACTATATAGGAAATCTGCAAGGATATAGAAAGCTTAAATGATGATGAATTATGTTTATGTATGTAATTGTAATTAGTGTTTAAAAAGATATGGATAAGGCCTGTTGATAAAGAAAAGCAAAGGAAAGGGTGTCTATTTAAGTACTGAATAGAATAATTGGGAAAGGCCTCTTTGGGGAGGTGGTACTTAACTCTGGACTGGACTGTAAGTATTATGCATATGCACAGTGGAGTCATGAATATGCATAGTGGAGTCATGCGTAGTGGAGGCAGAGAGAGCAGTGAGTTGTAGGTTCTGAGGTCAGGACACACTTGACATATTCAGAACTGCAAGGAGACCATTACAGCCAGAGCAGAGTCGGATAGGGGCAGCCTAGTGGGAGCAGGTGATCAGGGAGCAGTTTATGTTTTCAAGGATTACCCTGGCTGTTGAGTGAAGAATAGTTGGAGGATAGCCTGGAGCCAGCCAAGAGAGGACCTGATTGTAGAAGGCAGACCAATAAGCCAGAGATATACGTGTGTGTGCTCAGCTGTGTCTGACTTTTTGTGGCCGCAATGGACTGTAGCCTGCCAGGCTCCTCTGTACATGGAATCCTCCAGGCAAGAGTACTAGAGTGGAGTGCCATTTCCTTCTCCAGGGGATCTTCCTGATCCAGGGATCGAATCAACATCTCTTACATTTCCTGCATTGGCAGGTAGATTGTTTACCATATAACTCCTAGGAAGCCAGTATTGCTACCCTTCACAGGAGCTCCACAGACACTGTTGACCCAAAGCTATGTACCTCTAGCTCCAAGGCTCTTGTCTGTCTCAGAGGGCCAAAAATCTTGTAACAGCTCTCTCTGTTCTAACCTATATTAATCATGCCTTAAAAAAAAACTTGTATCTGGGGCTTTCCCAGTGGCTTAGTGGTAAAGAATCCACCTGCCAATGCACAGGTTCAATCCCTGATCTGGAATGATCCCACAATCCACCAAGCAACTAAACCCATGCACCACAACTATTGAGCCTGTGCTCTGGAGCCTGGAGCTGCAACTACTGAATTCCACCTGCCCTAGAGCCTATGCTGTCCAACAAGAGAAGTCACCACAAAGAGAAGCCCCTGAAGTGCAAGGGGCTAGAGGGTAGCCCCCACTTACCACAACTAGGGAAAAGTCAGTGCAGCAACAAAGACAAAAGACAGCCAAAAATAAGTACGTAAATACAATTATTTAAAAAAATGTATTCCTGATGCTTTGACATCTGGAATCTTACTAAGCAGGGAGGGATTTCCCCTCTCAGGGTTAGCCAGTTCTCAGAGATTAGTTAACTACTTTCCTGTGATGGTGACTTTTATATGCAAGCCAGCTTTTCTAGAGCCCACACTCAGAACCTTTTCTGAGCTTGCTGGGTTCTTACCCTTGGGGCCAGTATTTCTCTGCCCTAATCACCCCAGAGACAATATACACTACTAGCAGAGACCACTGAATTATATAAACTAGCCAATCCTAAACCTTGGTCTGCTTAAACTACCCACCCACTCCTTTCCACAAAAAACACAATAAAGACTCTTGCCCACATTTTCTCCTTACCTCTTCTGTTACCTTGTCCAAGATCGCTCTTCTTGCCACACAACAGTGTCTGTGGAGCTCCTGTGAAGGGTAGCAATACTGGTTTCCTAGGAGTTACATGGTAAACAATCTGCCAATATATCAGAGATGAGGTGTTGAGGCAAGGAATATGACTGTAATCAGAAAGCCATCTGACCAAGAAGATGGCAAATTAATGTCTCAAAATAGCCATCTTATCGGAGTCTGGATGCCAGTATCTTTTATAGAACACAGAGCGAGGGAGGGTGAAGAATTAAAGTGAAAAGGCCATTAATCTTGCAAATATGTCCTGGAATGGCCAGCTTCACAGAGTATATGTATTAATTTCTACCTTTCTGTAGCCATCCACAGGTGGATAGGACCAGAATGTCTCCCTGAAAAAAGGTACTTTGGCTTAACATTCAGACAGAGGAGTGGTGTTCCCTGAGGCAGGCCATTATGTACAGACACTATCCTTTTAATAAACACAAGCAATAGGCAGTAAAGATTAAAATCAAAGAAACAGATCCAACAGGAGTAAGATTTTGTTCTTTCCTGTAACACTTCTACCTCCTGACTGACCCTCATGCTTCTTTGTGGTGCCCTGCATGGCATGTGTGCCCCCCTCCTCTTGAGAACTTTGAGCAAAAAGAAGCCAGTCTTTTCAGTGGCAGTCATCTCCTGACCTGTTGACCTTGTCATACCTAAATAACAACCAAACTGACATTTTGAAACATTACCCCTCACCTCCTGGGCCCCCCTTACCTCCCATTCCAGCAGCTGCTCAGCTCAGGAGAAGCTGGTGATTGGACTAGAGTTGGGGAGGGAGGGCAACAGAAGTGTGTTCAAACTGCCCAGAATCTTTTCCCCTTGTTCCCCTTCTTCTCCTCCTCATCATGATTATTGTTATTTTATGATTACATCATCATTTATAAATTGTATTGCTGTAGGGAAATCCATTCACCCCTATTATTAATGTTTCCTTATTTATGAAATTAGACTAGCTTGGCTGACCTGCAGACTTCCTATCCTGTTCACTGATCCCATGAGAGCTATTTTCCTACATTTTTAGCCTGCAATTTATATTATCAATATATTTGATTTCTATAAGAACTTAAAGTGCAGATTGTGTTAAATTGTGCAGATTGTGTTAAATGTATTCTCTGCTCTCCTGCCTTACTAATCTTGAAGATGTGTCACCACTCAGTGGCAATACTGCTGCTGTTTTTTAGACTCACTTGAAGCGGAACAGCTTGGTTTCTGTTATGTTATATTAAATACCAACTTAAAGAACAAAAGCCAAAAGCAGCTCTTCTGTCAAAAGAACGTCAGCTTCACAACATCTTTTTCACAGAGTTGATGTTTCTTGTAAAAAGATGCGCTTCAATATTATGAAGCATAAAATTCCTCTGATTTGATGTTTCTCTACAGTTTTCTTTTACAGTGATAGTATAGATTGCATTGCAAGAATGGAGGCACTTAAGTTATTTTTTTTTCTTTGTGAAAACCTCTTGCAGAGAAAGACATTTTAAGATTATTTTTCTAAAACAACAAAAAGAAGTATCATGATTATTAAAGATTATTTTTCCCATTAATGACTGAACCTAGAGCTTCCTTATTAGTTGAAGAAGTAGATTACTGATTGAAGAAAGGTTCGAGAATGATGCTGGGGAATGGGACTATAACTGGGAGCCATCATCTTTGCCTTCAAAGGATCTGTTATCTAGTTAGGGAGAGAGAAAGAAAAGTCAATTTCTGTAACAATTCTTTTTCTAGTTTTAACAAAAACATAGAAAACAAGTACTATTATTATGTCAATAATTATTTATAGTACTATAGTACACATTGTACATGTATATAAAAGTGCCTCAATGACATGAAGAGACTTGATATTTTTGTTTTATGTTAATAAACAGTTATATTATACTTTGAAACAATAAGCAGACATGTAATGGGAGAGGTATTGAGATGTGAGGTGGTATAGGGCAAATGGTATTAGCATATCCTTCTTGCCTGCCATCTAATCGTTGTTGGCGATTATTGGGGTTTAAGAGCATGGACTCTGGAGGAAGAATTCTGGCCCAATTCCCTCCAGGAAATCTTTTCACTTCTCTGTGTTTTCAGTTTCCTTTCTCATAAGATGTGGGTAAGAAAAGTACCAATCTCACGGGATGAAGTGAGTGGAATGTGTAACACGTTTAAAAAGGCACCTGGTTTCTTCTTAGAACTTCATAGGTGTCAGCTATTCTCATTGTTCCATGCCTGGCCTCCTTACTCTCTTAGGAAGCCCCAGGAAGCAAGCCTTTAGTCTCTTCATCTCCATTTCTCAGCAAAGTGCCTTGTCCAGAGGAAGGGCTGTATAACTTCTTCTTGGATAAGAGAGGCAGGTGGGGAGAAAGACCCTTTTCCTACCATCCTTCTACTCAAATAACTCATTCCTGAGCTACACATTTACAAAAAAAAAAAAAAAAAGACCCTAGGCTTCTTAAAAACTCTTTGTAGGGCTTGGCATCTTGGATTTCAATTTTTTAAAACTCGAAGTAACCTCAGATAGTTTCCAGTTCTGCTGCCTCAATGCTCAGTGGCATGTTGGGACCTGTTCAAAGGCTCCGGTGACACAGTAACACCAATGACTGGCTTGTACCCAGCATTTCAGGTGGAATCCTACACATTCTGCAATTCTACACTACCTTTCTTTTCATACTCCCCCTACTATGCCTGTTAAGCTATTCTATCAATACAACTTTTCCGCCAAGTTGCCTTTTGCTTTTATCTCAACATTTTTCTTCTTTAAACATATCAAAGGTGATCATCAGTTGCCCGCCCTGATGGCCGTACTCAGTAGGCAGGCACTCCTGGCCTTCCTCAGGTCTGGCCCAGGGCTCCTGTAACCTGCCACCACAACGTCCTGGGCTTTCACTGCCTACACAGTCAGCTGCACAGTATTTTGCTTGCCTGTCTGGCTGTTCACATTTTCTGTTAGACACTAAGCTCCATGGTCTCTCACTTAAGGGGTTTGCTGCAGAGTCAGGGTTTAGGGTATGGGCTCTGGAGCTGGACTACCTAGGTTCAGATCATGTGCTTTTGGGCAATTTATTTAAACTTCACTGTGCCACTGCTTTTTCCTCCATAACATGAGCATAATAATGATATCCACTCAAAGTTGGAAGGATTACATGAAATAATGCTTAGTACTTGGGATGGATGGTACCTGGCATTGTAGGAACCTTAGGTCTTATTTTCCACTTTTATCTTTCTTATCCAGTGCGTAAGAATTCAGAAAATATTTGTGGAATAAATGTCTGTCTCTCTTTGGGGTGATTAGAAATTAAATCTAATGTCCCTTCAATAATATAATAATCCTTTATTATGTTAAGAAGTGATGGGACCATACCAGAAGTATGACGTGAGATCTTTGTCCATAATGGGTTTGCAAACAAGTTATAATGAGAAAATATACAATGTGAGGAACCACTAGGAACTGAATAGAAATTACTGCCCATTAATATATGCAAATTTTATTGGGAACAACATAAAACTTTATAAAACTTCCAAGTGTTTCACTACTAACAACTACTAATAACTACTAATAACTACCAGCTAATAACTACTCTGGAACCCAGAAGTTATGTAGAGCATTATGAACTTTTAGAATGGAAAAAGACTCAGAGATTATCCTTCATCTTAAAAATAAGAAAAATGTTGGAATTTATCAGAGACCAAGTTTCAAAAGGCCATTGTTTATAGTTCATTGAAATATTTGGGTACTGAGTTTCCTTTAAGTGTTTCTTCAATGCTAAAAACTAAAGACACCTAGAATTCTATTCTCTCTCTCTCTCTCTTTTTTTTTTTTTGACCTTGCTAAGGGCTTGTGGGAGCTCATTTCCTGACCAGGGATTGAACCCAGGGCACAGCAGTGAAAGCCTGGAATCTTAACCAGTAGGCTGCCAGGGACCCTCCTCCCCTCACACACCCAGACTTCTTGGTTGCCCCTACTGTGAAAGGAGTCTGTAACTGGGAGGCTGGGTATGAATGAGTGTGTGTGTGTGCTGTCGCTTCATTCGTGTCTGACTCTCAGCAACCACATGGACCTTAATCTGCCAGGCTTCTCTGTTCATGGGTTTCTCCAGGCAAGAATACTGGAGTGGGTTGCCATGCCCTCCCTCAGGGGATCTTCCCGACCCAGGGATTGAACTGGCATCTCCTGCATTGCAGGCAGGTTCTTTACACTAGCACCACCTGCAAAGCTCTTGTTATGAACATTATGTATATTTTTCCCTCTTCATCTAACGTCTTTCTTTTAGGACATACAGTGGCCAAGCAAGTATATTATACCAGTAAAAAGAAGGATTCTTCAAAGTGGTTACCTGCCCTTCATTTTTTTGAAATAGCTTTGAAGCTTGCTAGGATATCAGGAACAGAGGAACATGAAGTGGAAGCTGAAATCCTTTTTCAGAAAGGTAAGATGTATTTGGAGTCACAACTATGATAAAGTTTGGCAAAACTTTTTTTCCTATTAACAAAAGGCTTCTTAAAAATCATCTGGTCACTGATTATACAAAATATTGATTTTACAAAGGGTGTGATGTTGACAAACACCTTGGTGTCTCTGCCAAACTCAGTTTTGGATAAAGTGAACATGTTTATATTAAGTTTACATATAGAAAGGGAAAAAAGACTCCCATTTTCATTTCTTTTATAACTACAACTGTCTTTCTTTATGCAAAGTTTCACATTTGACACAAAAATCTCATTATCAGCCATTTAGCTATGAAAAATGTTACTTAAAGAATCCTTAGAAGGTATTTTTATGCATAATTTCATTACTTAGCTAAAACAGCCAGTTTCTATAAAAGATACCTATCCACTTAAATAGCTATAAAATATCTATACTTATAACTTACAATACACATTTGCATAATGAATTCATACAGCTTTGTTGTGGCCATTTTAGCCCTGAGAAAAGTGATGATGACAATTGGTATCATTTATTGGACACAACTGAGCGACTTCACTTTCACTTTTCACTTTCATGCATTGAAGAAGGACATGGCAACCCACTCCAGTGTTCTTGCCTGGAGAATCCCAGGGATGGGAGAGCCTGGTGGGCTGCCGTCTATGGGGTTGCATGGAGTCGGACATGACTGGAGTGACTTAGCAGCAGCAGCAGTATTGAACATCTACTAGGTACAAAGCACTGTAATCAGTGTTTTACATCTCATATTGCCAGTTCCTACAATAGCGCTACAAGATAGACATGATCAATCCTGGTTGGTAGATGAGGGGAATCTGGGTAAATAAGTCAAGAGCTATTAAATGCCCAGATGTGAACTTCACATGAGGTGGCACTATGCTCTGTCCACATGCTGCATGGAAACTGTCAATGCTTTTCACAATGATTATGAGATTTCTCTTTCCAGTCCTGGCTATAGAAGTAGCATTCCAATGCCTGGCATTTGAAGGCTGCAGCTCACCAAGAGGGAGGCAGAGCTGTGTACACACGAGAGCATTTTCATCGCCTGTGTTGGTTTTCCAGTGTTTGCTGATGTTCTAGGATTTGTTTCTAGCAAAGGTGTTTCCTATGATGCCTGTAATGACTGAGGAAAGAAGAAAATAGATGTAGATTAAAGAAATGCACTGCAGGAGAAAGTGAGAGCACAAAGTAAGGAGATGGACGGAAAACAGGATGATAGCACTTGTGTCTGAGCAGCGAAAGGAGGCAGGGGAACCTCGAGGTGCCCCGCGAAGGAAGCAGCAGCTCTTTCCCCACTGGCGTACCTTCCAGCAGGAAGCCAGAGATGGGCAAGCAAGGAGAACACATCCAGTTTTCCAAGTTTCCAGCATAAAATATTTGTTCTGAAGTGCTAAATGACAGAAAAAAGAAAGTCCATCTTTGTATATCCTTTTTTTCTTTCAGGCAAAATAGAATGTCAAATATTAATGGAAGAGAAACCTCCAACTATGCAACTTGAGAGTCTGTTTGAAGCTATACAGCTAAGCTTGAGACATGATCAAAATTCAGGGTAAAAAAAAAAAAAGACCTTTTCATTATCACAATATGTGTTTGGGTTTGAGCCCTGTGTTGTGGATGTGTGCTGAAATGACTGGGACACTCTCTTCTCGTGGCGGGACTAGTTTGGGGTGTCCATTCCCCAACTGGTTCACTGACTTCCTTTTCAAGCTTGTTGCTTTTGGCTCTGCCCCAAGGCTTTATTCTCGGTGACAGTTGATGACAACAGTTAGCCTGGTGACACACTGGACTGTAAATCACTTCTGGGCTATACTCAGCTTGATCTCCTGTCAGTCCCAGGATACAGGAATTTCCACCAGATGCGAAGTTGTATCGGGAAGGGATTTGTGCCATGCAGGTTCATCAGTGCCAAGGCTGGCTGACTCAATTCTGTATAACTGACTTAATGCACTGATTTAAATGACCTTGTCCCACAGGTTTGATAGTGAACACACAGCCCTCACCCACACCAAGTCATGGCTTTCAGCATAGCTCTGTGTGTCCCTTTAGAACCTAATCAGTGTAGGAGGGTAGAGACAGAGACCTGGTTTTCCAGGCTTGACTATCACTTCTGTAGTGCCTTGTGTGCTGGAATATTCCAGAATGGTCTTGATGCTGGACTCCTTGCAGTCATGGCAGGAGGACATCACAGGACAAGGAAGAACACACGGCTGTCTTTAAGAGCTTCTGATTTCGATAGGGAGGAAGATGCCAGTGTTTAAGCCACAGGTTCTGTGAAAAAAGGGTCAGTTTGGAACAGATGCTAGTTTTGCCTGTTTTTACCTTCATTTGCTCAAAAAATGTTGTCACATGATGCAAAATGATGCTTATGAATAGTGAGGCTATGTAATAATTACAATGTTTTATTATTTTAGGTTGATAAGAGGACAAGGAAGAACACACGGCTGTCTTTAAGAGCTTCTGATTTCGATAGGGAGGAAGATGCCAGTGTTTAAGCCACAGGTTCTGTGAAAAAAGGGTCAGTTTGGAACAGATGCTAGTTTTGCCTGTTTTTACCTTCATTTGCTCAAAAAATGTTGTCACATGATGCAAAATGATGCTTATGAATAGTGAGGCTATGTAATAATTACAATGTTTTATTATTTTAGGTTGATAAGAGACTCCTACCTTGAAATAGCCTTATTATTTTTACACATGAGGAAGTCAAAGGGCAAACTTTCAGTGTCACCATTGATGACTATTAAGGTAGTAAATGATTTTATTGGAAATATAAAATATTAAATGTAAAGTATATTGCCTTTGAGCTTGCTTATTTTGCTACCTCTGTGCTATGGATATAAAGAGACATTTTACTTTGTGACTTGCAGGAATTCATTATTTTAAACTCATATTTAGATGCCTCTTTGGACATTGTTACATAAAATTCTGGAAATGGATTTCATTTGGAGATTTTTTCCTGTTGAAATGTTAACCATGAAATGTCAATCAGTCAGTTCAGTCACTCAGTCATGTCTGACTCTTTGCGACCCCATGAATCACAGCACTCCAGTCCTCCCTGTCCATCACCAACTCCCAGAGTTCACTCAGATTCACGTCCATTGAGTCAGTGATGCCATCCAGCCATCTCATCCTCTGTCATCCCCTTCTCCTCCTGCCCCCAATCCCTCCCAGCATCAGGGTCTTTTCCAATGAGTCAACTCTTTGCATCAGGTAGCCAAAGTATTGGAGTTTCAGCCTCAGCATCAGTCCTTCCAGTGAACACCCAGGACTGGTCTTCTTTAGGATGGACTGGTTGGATCTCCTTGCAGTCCAAGGGACTTTCAAGAGTCTTCTCCAACACCACAGCTCAAAAGCATCAATTATTCAGTGCTCAGCTTTCTTCACAGTCCAACTTTCACATCAATACATGACCACTGGAAAAACCATAGCCTTGACTAGATGGACCTTTGTTGGCAAAGTAATATCTCTGCTTTTAATATGCTATCTAGTTTGGTCATAACTTTCCTTCCAAGGAGTAAGTGTCTTTTAATTCCATGGCTGCAGTCACCATCTGCAGTGATTTTGGAGTCCCCCAAAACAAGTCTGACACTGTTTCCCCATCTATTTCCCATGAAGTGATGGGACCAGATGCCCATCTTCGTTTTCTGAATGTTGAGCTTCAAGCCAACTTTTTCACTCTCCTATTTCACTTTTATCAAGAGGCTTTTTAGTTCCTCTTCACTTTCTGCCATAAGGGTGGTGTCATCTGCATATCTGAGGTTATTGATATTTCTCC
>SJYC01070118.1:0-26286 GCA_006408675.1 Madoqua kirkii
GGCAGGAGAAGGCGACATCTCATCCAACCATTAGATGGTTGGATGGTATCACTGACTTGATCGACATGAGTTTGAGCAAGCTCTGGGAGTTGGTGATGGACAGGGAAGCCTGGTGTGCTACAGTCCCTCGGGTTGCAAAGAACTGGACATGAATGAGCATGAGCACACACTACAGAAAATCACATATTACTTATACATAGCAAGGATTGATATTAATATTTGTTAAATGAATGAATGAAAAGTTAGTAGAATTTAAACTTAACCTTACTATATTTTTTAAAATTTGTAACTCTGCTGTTGTTTACAGTAAACTACATTATAAATCTGTAAGTCATACCAGCAATAACATAAATATTGAACAGTCAGTTTATGCTTTTGCCCATTCATTCACTCAAAAAATATTGAGTGCTTTTTTGTGCTAAGCACTTGGATAGGCCCTAAGAAACAAAGTTCTGGAGTTTTACTTCCAGAAGGATATTTTAGTAACAACAGTATCTAATTTTGCTTGGCATTGGGTGAACATTGAGCCAAAGGGGATGAAGTGTTAACTTTAACCTGATGGGGTGAGGTGGTCTTCCTAAAGCCTCTGAAATCACTCTGGTAGGCCAGAGCTTACTGCTGAAGGGTTGAGTCATCCTTTAAATCATCTCCTTCTTTGGCTCTCTCTTTCCTAAAGAACAGGTGGCCCAGACTATTTTCCAAACTAAAATGGTTTGCTCTGAGGTTAAACCATCAGATGGATTTTTTTTAATGCTAAGGTATTGTCTTCTTATTTTTATTTCCTGCTGGGATTTTGCTTCATCAGACTTCTGGTCCATGACCTGGATCTCAGACAGGGTGCATGATTTTCCTTAGAGACCCCAAAGGTAGGCTCTCGGGGTACAAACCAGGGAAGTATGGCAGCAGGGGCTGGTCACTGCTTTTTTCTCCTGACACAGCTTGGCGACTTAGTTCTCCCTGCTTCAGAATGCCAGGAAGGCAGTCCTCTTAGAAACACACATTATTGTTTTGCCACAAAGGGAATGCCGTATTAATAATGAAGAGGTTTCAGCTTATACCACGATCCTGTCAAACCACTGAATTTCTCTCAGCCTCATTGTCCTTAATCTGTTGACTGAGTGAATTGGATTTATTTATGAAGAAGACTGAAATCTGAATTTTAAGACTGTGATTCCATCTACCAACACGGCTATTTCTTTTTCACAGTGGCCCCTTATTGCCTCAGATAGATCTGGTCTACTTTATCCTGCTCTGTTTCTCACGCTTTAAGTTTTTGGTACAGAGATAACAAATAAGTTAGATCTGAAATTCTGTGTTAATCAGTTATTGCCAAAATTGCAGTGTATACCCAACAACCCAAAAACTCAGTGCCAGGAACGACATGACCTCTTTCTTTTACTTGTCTCCGGTGTTCTGCATCAGGCTGCAGGCCGAGTGCCAGTGCACTTCACATACATTTGTTATGAGACCCAGGGTAAAGAGGCAGGGCCTGCTTGGGGGCTGCTCGTCTCACGGTGCAAACCAGAGCACAAGCCCAAGGCCAAGCACAGAAGCACACTCAAGACCTCTCTTCACATTACATCCCATTAGTCACAGCAAGGCCTATGGCCAAGTACAGTGTCAGTGAGGCACGGAATTAGACTCTGCCTGCAGAGGAAGGAAGAGGGGTGTGAATGTTTGTGGGATGATAATCCAAACTACTGGGCTTCCCAGGTGGCACTAGTGGTAAAGGATCTGCCTGCCAATGCAGGAGACATTAGAGACACGGGTTTGATCCTTGGATTGAGAAGATCCCCTAGAGGAGGGCATGGCAACCCACTCCAGTATTCTTGCCTGGAGAGGGATAGAGGAGCCTGGCAGGCTACGGTCCAAGGAGTCTCAAAGAGTTAGACACTACTGAATGACTGAGTGCACACACACACACCCCACACTATGGCTCAGTTCAGTTTAGTCGCTCAGTCGTGTCTGATTCTTTGTGACGCCATGGACTGCATCACACCAGGCTTCCCTGTCCATCACCATCTTCTGGAGTTTATTCAAACTCATGTTCATTGAGTCAGTGATGCCATGCAACCATCTCATCCTCTGACATCCCCTTCTCCTCCCACCTTTGATCTTTTCAGCATCAGGGTCTTTCAATGAGCCAGTTCTTCGCATCAGGTGGCCAAAGTATTGGAGTTTCTTCTTCAGCATCAGTCCTTCCAATGAATATTCAGGACTGATTTCCTTTAGAGTGGACTGGTTGGATCTCAGCTGGTAGCCACCTAAGAAGAATTCTGAACTGCTGCATGGAAGGACTGGTAAAAATGCTGTGGTGATCAGTTAGACGTCATGCATGGGCCCACACAGTGGGGAATGGCATCTCCTAACCAGATGATCTTAGTTGATTCAACTGGGCTAATAGTCTTCATCTCAACAGTGCCTAATACTAGAATTTATGCTTTACTTTTCTGTTTCAGTGGTTTTGGTAGCATCTTCCACTTTTCAGTTTCCATTTTGTACCCAGTAACACTCCTTTACTGTTGTACAAAGATACTAATTTGAAATGACCTGATTTTTTAAAATGTGTTTTTCTTTTTAAATTATTTTTTGGCTGTGGTGGGTCTTCGTTGCTACACAAGGGCTTTCTCTAGTGCAGCAAGCAGGGGGTTACTCTTCGTTGTGGAACATGGATTTCTTGTTGCAGTGGCTTCTCTGATTGTAGAGTGTAGGCTCCAGGTGCACGGGCTTCAGTAGTTGCAGAGTGTGGGCTCAGTAGCTGTGTATGGGCTTAGTTGCTCGGCAGCATGTGGAATCTTCCCAGACCAGGGATCAAACGGATGCCTCTTGCATTGCAAGGTGGATTCTTAACCACTGGACCACCAGGGAAGCCCTGAAATGACCAAATTTTTTAAGCCCAATTCATTTTGTATTTTGCCTTAAGAATAATAATTTTACTCTCCAGTATTCTTCTAGCAGTCTGATCATAAACTACTGTTACAGTTTCCCTTATTTCAGTATTTGGCTTGGAAGGAAATATTGAATCCCCAACTGACTGCTTCAAATACCCAGATGGCAGTGAGGTTCATATTATAATGAATTACTAAAGGGCAACAACAACAAATAAAAATTGTTTGATTTTCCTTGTGTTAGCATACATTAGCATCCAGGAGAAAACCTCTTCACTCATCTTACCTGCACTAGCATTGATCTGTACATAATGTGGTAAAGGATATTCATTGTCATTGTGTGTAGAGCACTATACAGCTATTTCTGTCCAGAGGGAAGGAGAGAGAAGTCAAGAAAACATCAAGGAGTAGGTCTTGCCACCCATAAACTTCTAATCTTTAGCAATTGTAGCAGGCATCCACTTTGAAATGATATAAATGCATTTTTAAGAGGACCGTATTTTAAGCTAAAGCTGGACATAGGCTGGGTGGGCATTTGAGTTTATTAGGAACATTTTTTATTTTTTCTGGAAGAAGTACATGAGAGGCAGATACAAATGGACTAGAGGCATGGATACCAGGTAGAAGGGAAGCTTATTTTCTCAACACTCTGAGCAGTTGACAGTCAGAGAAGCATGGTGACAGAATAGACCAGTCATGTGTGGAGGATGGAATAAAGATCATCGTGCCAGAACCAGAGAGCAATTGTATGATGTCTATAGAACAGTAAGAGAATTGAGTGATGCAGCCGGCCCAATTTACTGAGATTTCTTTTACATTGTCTTGTAGGAATACAGACTCTGAAATGATGCTACTGGCAACATAGGACCATATTTAGATGGAATGCAAAAAACACCTACTCAAAATCTACTTTGGGCCCCTTTATATTCAAATATATTCCATCTTTTTGTCTTGATTTTCTTGCAGCCATAATAAAAAATTCTGCTAGGATTAATATTCTGTAATATGTTTTGAATTAAAAGTGATATTCAGAGTCAGTGGTCCTGGATGCAGCCTCTCACAACTAAATACACTTGATGTATAGAAAAATATAAATATGTGTCATGCCAAAAATGAATGTTGATAAACCTACTGTCAGAACATAAAGAGAAATCTATGGAGCAGAACCAAGAATCAACTAATCCTTAGTATTAATACATGCTTTGCTTCTTGAGATGGAGAAAAGCTTCCATCCTGGAAAAAATATGATTCGTCTTTCCTGTTCTGCCTTGGCCCTGGCTCAGAGATATGGGTCGATGCCAACTAAAAACTGAGATGTCATTCCTCTACTGCTATCCTGTTTTCTATTCCTCCGAGACACAAAGTTCCCATACTGGTGGGGAGCTAGAAGGACGCATTATATCTTCAAATCTCAAATAATTATACCATGTACAGGTGAGAGTGGAGATAAATTATTCATGTTAGCAACACTGATTATGTACGTACATGCATGTGTGTGCTCACGTGCTGCACCAATTCAAATTGTCAACAATTCAGACAATGAGGGTACGATGAGAATTATCCTCAGTGAAACAGAGGCCCCAAATCAGTGTAACCAGGCAGTCCTGGCTGGAGGTGGTAGAAACCATTGCAAAGGGATGCTTCTCAATGCAGGATATAAGGGACATTCCCTCCAAAATATTCTTCTAAAGATAAACTTACAGATAGCACAGATAATATGTGGACAAATTTTGGCCTCATTTTTGGATTATAAAGACAAAATAATTGTAAACAGAAAAAGCAAATTTTCTACAAATGAACAAAAACTAAACTGGTCTTATTTTTTTCCTCTGTGACATTAAAAACTGCATAACATTGGCCACATAAATGTAGAGGTTCTTTTTTGCTTTTAATTTAGCTCAGTTTTTTGCACAGGTAATTTATTCCCAAGAATCATGATTCAAAATTCATAGAAGGGTATGGAGAGACTGTCTCCCTTCCATCTTCTCTGCAAGTGATTCAGTTCTCTTCCCCAGAGGCAAACAGTGCTGTCAGAATGCATGTGTGTGTGCTAGGCTGCTTCACTAGTGTCCAGCTCTTGGCAACTGTATGGACTGTAGCCCACCAGGCTCCTCTGTCCAGGGGATTCTCCAGGCAAGAAGACTGGAGTGGATTGTCAGGCCTTCCTGTAGGGGGTATTCCCGACCCAGGAGTCAAACCATGGGATGGATTCTTTACCAACTGGTCTACCAGGGAACCACTAGTACCATATCAGTGCTCTATTCCTCTTGTAACAAATAGCCACAAGTTCACTGACTTAAAGCAACACAATGTATTGTCTTATAGTGCTGGTGTTCTGAAGCCCAACATAGGCCTTGTTGGGCTAAAATTAAGGTGTCAGCAGGCTACTTTTCTCTGGAGGCATTCAGGGAGAATGTTTCCTTACTTATAGTCTCAGATTATGGTCAAGACCTAACTATGGCACAAATCCAAAAGTATCAAAGAAATGGTTAGTAGTTTATACTACTTAGAAATGAAAAGTTTCTTCATGGCATACAATTACCGGAAAGAGGGTTAAATAACACGTGATAGTTGAACAGATGTATTTGCAAATAATATCACAGTTAAAGGGTTTATTTCTATAATAAAGAGCTTCTGTGTGTGTGTGTGTGTGTGTGTGTGTGTGTGTGCTTAGTCATTCAGTCATGTCTGACTCTGAGACCCAGTGGACTGTAGTCAACCAAGCTCTTGTCCATAGAATTCTCTAAGCAAGAATATTGGAGTGAGTTTGGGTTTGCCATCTCCTCCTCCAGGAGCTCTTCCTGGCCCCAGGATCAAACTCCTGTCTCCTACATTGCAGGTGGATTCTTTACCACTGAGCCACTAGGGAAGCCCAATAAAGAGCTTCTACAAGTAGTTAAGGAAAAGACATGGACCCTTTTACTAGTTAATGGAAATCTATTTGGAATACGTAAAAAATAACAAATGGATACAATTTTAGTTTTTCCAAATGGCTATCCTATTTCTGTATTTTTTTCTAATTTCTATAAATCTGTCTATTTAGGATTCAATACCACACTATTTTAATTATTATAGTCTTATATTTAGTATCTATTAGAGTAAATCCTCACTTATTACTCTTTTTCAAAATTGTATTTCTTTTATGGCTTTTTCTTTTACTTTGGAAACAACTTGTCTAGTTGAAGAAAGTTCTCTCACAATTTTATTGAAGTTGCATTACCTTTATATTTTATCCTAGAAATAACATGTTTTTATTCTGTTGAGTCACTTTAACCAAGAATATTGTGTATCTTATATTTTTAGTTCATTTTCATGCCTTTAAAAAAAAAATCAGTCCCTTAGGTGTGTTTTAACATTTTCTTTAAGTAGATCTTATGTGCTTCTTGTTAGACTTATTTCTCAGATATTTTATCTTAGTAGTAGTATTGCAAAATTTTTTCATTAGCTTTCTGTTGGTTGCTGTTTTTGTGTATGGAGGCTATTGATAGCTCTGTATTACTTAATTATCTTTAGGTATTTTTCCTCACTTTATCCTCCATGAGCAAAGTCTAGTCAGCACATGTCTTCTGTAAAGGGCCAAATAGTAATATTTTATGTTTTGTGCTCTCTGTTGCAACTATTCAGCTTTGCTGTGTTAATGTGAAGGAACCATAGACAAGATGTAAATGAGCATGGCTGTATTCCATTCTTAAGGACACTGACATTTGAATTTCATATAACTTTCACATATCACAAAACATTATTTTAATTTTTTTCAAACACTTAAAAATATAAAAACCATTCTTAGCTTATGGGTCATACATAAACATGCATTGACCTAATTTGGCCCATAGACTAGAGTTTCTCCTTATAGATCTAATTAATTCTAATTAGTGCCATCAAATTAATCCTTATATTTGTTCAAGTTTCCTTTTTTTTTTTGTAACATAAACAATGCTGCCATGAGTATCTTGTGCAGGACTCCTGGTACATGTATCTGAGTATCTGCATTTAAAATTTTATTAGCCTCTGTCCAGGAATTTGCTTTCACAAGTAGTATATGAGAATTATGGTATCTTCACATTTATTGCTTTCAGATTTTAGTTTCTGTTAATTGCTGAGGAATGTGAAATGGTATTTCATCTTAATTTATCTGATTTTTAATGATGCTAAAAATTTTGGCCATTTGGTTTTCCTTTTCTACAAGTTGCTGGTTGAAATTCTTTGCCCATGTTTCTGTTGGACTATCTGACTTTTTCTTATTGATTACATAGTAGAGAGAAGATAATTTATGTGTTTTTAAACATGTTTTCTCAGTCCATGGTTTGTTATTTATGACTGGTGTCTTTTGTGATACAAATGTTTTTTAAATTGAATGCAATCCTAAATGTCAATATTTCCTTTATAAGTTGTGCTTTTCTTTTTTCACATATGGTTATTTTTCAAGGAAAACATAATGTTAGTATTCTAATTTTTTTTTTTACACTTTCAGATAACTACCAAGTGACTGGCTGTACATTTTCTTACCTTAGTGAAGAGATACATGAGGATGTAGATTCTCAGAAAAAAAACCCAATTAAAGTGGATATTACATGGATTCTTCTGCTGCGCTACTATATTCATCTACAAAGAATTAATAATATGAGCAAATTATTAGGTAGGCCTTTGAAAGAACATATTCCTTTCCAGTCATTAAGTCATGTTTCTTACTTAGAACTGTAAAATACGTTTGACATCTTTCTGAGTGAACTGTCATCAGAAGATGGAAATTTCAGGGGTTCTTGGCTGATATACAGGGACCTTTGAAAAGAACAGTATTTCAGCATATTTAAAAACATCCTTAGAAGGAGGCATCCAGAGACTTCCCCCAAGACTACTGAAGTGCCGTGTGGCTCAAAACAGTTAAGAATCAGAGCGACCCTAATGTGATAGCTTATAAAATTAACAAGGTGAAGTATTTGGCGTTAAGGAGAGAGAGAATACCTAGTATTTAAAGAGAAAGATAGGATATTTAATTCTATGAGGCTTTGATTTTTTTTTGTTGTTGTTTTTATTTTAAAATCATTGGTGCTCTCTAAAGAATAGCCAAAAACAAACAAACAACAAACCCACTGTTATAATCTAGATCACATTCTCCCCTCTTGTGGTTTTGTGATGATGTGTTTATCTGTGCCCATGAAATTGGTGAGCCAGTGTTGCTTATGAGGGCAAACAACTGGGAAAGACAGCTTGACTAAAGCAGCGCCCAGTGATGGGGAAATCAGCAGGGCAGAGAGGCCAAGCCACAGAGCAGCTCAGCCTGGTTATCAGAGTTAGTGACGGGAGAGGCAAGCACTGGGAAGGGTGGCGGGTAAAAGTGCATCGTGATGGGGCCAGTTCAGTAGCAGAGGAAGTGGGTATAACCCAGCACAACGGGCCCCAGTGATGCCCCCCTTTATCGATTCAGCTCCCCCTGAATTCACCTGCTGGTATCTCCCGTGTCAGTCAGGCACATTTTGCTTCTTTCTGCTCTGGGCTTTCTTAGAAGTGACTGAGGCCTGGCATATAGGCAGGATAGCCTGGAAGTACCAGGGACTGCACACCTTCAGGAGTAACCTGCAACTGCTGAGGGAGGGAGCTGGTTGATAGATATTCCAGCATGCCAGCCCCCTGATGGGACAGTTTTCCGTGTTTTTTCTTAGGAGGTCCTCAGCAGGACTGAGTTCTCCTTGTCCATAGCTGGAGCTCTTTCTTAACTTGCTGTCACTGACTCTTTTCTTTTCTGTCACACATTTCCCATTCTCTCACTTGAGATCAGTTTTCAAATAAATTACCTGAACCTGAATTTTTGCTTTAAGATTTTTTTTGACTGGGGATGGGGATCCCCAAATAAGACAGCTAGATTGAATATTTTGTTTTGTTAAGCTTGAAACCAGAAGTAGGATCACAGTGTTCTGAGGTGTGATTTCCTTCCTGTGACCAGAAGCAATTCTGTTAGTATATAAGCTTGAAAAATGGAGGAAGGTCATGGGCAGCCACTGGGTGAGGTGGGAATGTCCAGGAATGAGATTAGCAAGCAAAGGACAGCAATATTGAGACCATTCTGTTATCTAACATGATTCTATAGTAATTTTTGTTTTTCCTTTAAGCGTCTCTGAAGCCAGGATCTGGGATGTCTTTGCCAGATGACACTCTTCTCACTTCTCTTTTTAACTCTGGATTGATTTTGCGCCAAAAAGAAATGCATTTTTTCCTTAAAAGATTTTTACAGCTATATTCTTCATCTTGTATTGATGAATTTCCAAAAGAACTATTTCAAGTCATGGAAAATCCACCTGATCTAGAAAAAGTCTTATATGATTCAGCAAGCAAGGTAATGTTTAAAACATTATATAATTATACATTTTTTGGAAGACTTAATCATCCTTTTATTTCCAAAAGAAGCATATTACCCTCCATACTGACACAAAGGTTCAGAGGTTTTACCTGAGGAAACTTTTGCCACAGAGAAAAACCAACCAGACATGCTGGTTTTCTGTTTTCATATGTTCTGTTTTGCTGCTCTTATAAGCCTTCAAAATGTCCCAGACTTTTCTGTATTCCTACACATCACAACTTCTCTCAGAGTCATTTTGCCAAGAAGTTATACAAATTTCAATATAATACCCTATAAGGAAACTAGACCGAGAATTTCTCAATCTATACCCAATTTCTGTACCTTTGTTTTACATGTGTAATAAAAAGCATTCATTTTTATTTTTAGCAATCATGAGTGTGCTAAGGGTAAACGTCAGTTTTTAAGTAAATTAAAAGTTTGAAGATTTTGTAGGGAGGAGGGAAAGTGTTATTCAATTGGATGGACTTCCCCAAAATATGTAATATGGAAACCTCTTTTAAGTTATCTATTGAAGAGATGTAAAAGAGGGTCTTGAACAAGCTACTGGGTCTTGAATAATAGTAATTTTTAAATAAACTCCCCAAATGGGTGGATTGGAAGATACTGAAAAAGTCTAAAGAGTTTCAGTAAAAATGGAGATTTGTTTCAAATTTGGTATGTTCAACAAACATATGTTGGATACTAACAATATGCCAGACACTCTTAGGTGGTGGAGAAAGCAGGAGTGGATAAGGCATAGTCTCTGGTGTAGTAGTGGAGAAAGATTGATAGATTTAGCACAAAACAAAAGGGCAGCACCTCACAGATACTCTTTAAGAAAAACGTGGTAAGGTTAATTGCAGAAAGAATATGAAAATCAAAATGTTAGTTCTACTGTCAATAGCATGTAAGGCTGATTGGCAAAGTATAAGTGAAAGGAAGTTATCCGAGAAAGAGATGATGAAACAGCTGAGCTTATGGTCATGAAGAATGGGAATGAAGAGATGGATATAAAAGATGTTGCTTAAGTAAAATTGAAAACAAAACACCGTAGTGACTCTATGGCAATGACAAGAGAAGAAGAGGGAGTGAGAAAGGCTTTATCCCATCATTTGGAATCTCTGTCTATGATCCCTAGAGCATGATAACACCATTAGCAGATACAGTGGGGGCAGAAGAGTGAGAATGTTTGCGGACAAGGCGTGTATGTTCTTCTTTGAAATTATAGTAGAGAACCCAAGAGAACATAGTGTAAATTTTCAATATGCATTTGTGAAATGAATAAATCAAGTCATTTCCATAGAATTCTTTCAAAACTAGGGGGAAAAAACCCACTGATTTATCTTGACTTTGGATTTCACCATAGAGCCCTTTAATTTTTACAATTATATCCATACCAGGTGCATTCATGTTTCTGTTGTCAACTGTCCCAGAGAAGTAACCTGAAAATGTGGCTTGTTCCCAGCGGGAACCTTTGCCCATCTTATCCTACTGGAGTATAGTAACCTTATATAGAGAGCTTCCTTGATAGCTCAGTTGGTAAAGAATTCACTTGCAATGCAGGAGACCCCAGTTCAGTTCCTAGGTGGGGAAGATTCCCTGGAGAAGGGATAGGCTACCCACCCCAATATTCTTGAGCTTCCCTTGTGGCTCAACTGGTAAAGAATCCGCCTGCATTTCTGGAGACCTCAATCCCAGGGTTGGGAAGATCCCCTGGAGGAGAGAATGGCTACCCACTCCAGTATCCTGGCCTGGAGAATCCCACGGACTGTATAGCCCATGGGGTCACAAAGAGTCAGACATGACTGAGCCGCTGTCACTTTCACTTTCAACCTTGTGTTTGGGGTAAATAATAAAATTTTAAAAAGATTGTTCTTTGGAACAAGAGAGGAAGGTGATTTTTAAAAGTAGTGGAAAGACCCGCTAAGGAATATTTATGGATTCAGTTAAATGAGTTTCAACTGGGATTATTGCCCCCAGGGCAGTGTATTCAATCCACACAGGAGGATTTTTCAGACTACTTCCTAGATACTGGAAGTATTGAAATGCCCCAAACTCGATGCCCCTATTTCCTGTCTCAGATTCTAAGTCATTTGAGAAATAAAAGAGTAAGACATATTGAGATTTAAAAATACCTTACTTTATGAGTCATGCCATTGATATTGTAGAAAATGGTTTATATTTACTGGTAAATGGTCTCCCTAGTAGTGATTAGCAAAGTTGACAGTTCTACCTGTCCAGGCTGATGGGTTTTGGTGGAGAGGGGGGTCATTACAGGTCTCTTTAAAACCCGTGGGGCCAGAAACTCCTTTAAAATCTGTTGCATGAAGGAGCAGAGGATGTTCACTACCTGAAAACAATATGCTCAGAAGAAGAGTAGAATTATGCACATCCAAAATTCTTTTTCTCAAATTCACCGATTAAGTAACTCTCTCTAGGGAGAGGAGCAGAGAGAAGGTGAAAAGGCCTGGGATGTATTGTTAATGTCTGGCCCTCCACCTGGCAGGAACCAATAGAGTAGGATCGGATCATTTCCATCTAACACAACTGTCTGAGTCACCCCTCCTAGGACCTGAGACTGCCTTGAGGATTCCTTCCATGTGCCCCAGATACTTCAGGTGTTTTGGAATAGAAGAGAGAGAATGAGAAAGTTGAGAACTATCGTTTCAGTGGATGTATTCTTGTGAATATTTTGTAAGAGTTCGGAAACTAATATGTGTGATTTCTTAAATACTGTTCTGAAAGGAGCTTTGCTGAGCATTTCATTATTAAGGGCAGCCTATCATTACCCAGTTCCTAAGGATGGTGCTCCAAACATACAACCTTGAATACAGTGTAAATACATACAGTATTTCTAATGCAGTAATGATATCAAAGAGTTGTTTCACCATGTTTGCTCTTTATTTTGATATAATTAGTGGAACACTGTCTCAGAATAATCAGCCCTGGAGATCACTGTCGCTTGCCTGACAGGTGCAAGCCACCTAATCATGTGTTCCTTCACTGAGGTAGAAGCTAACGAGCATAAAGCCTTTTGGATTTTTTAAAAAGTAAACTCCAAGCTTGGCTGACTTTTATAATAACATTTCTGAGCCTTTAATCACTCAGCAGGCCATTTCAATCAAGCCCTTCCCATAATTTTGTACTTAAACCTGTTTTTCCCCCACCAAGAAGTAGATACATTTCCAGAACCATCATGTATACATGTCACGCTCATCAGCTTTGTGAGTCTGCCTGTCGTCGTCTGTTGAAGCTTTATGATGGAAAAACAAAGACGCCAAACAAATTACATTAAAAATTCCAGAAAGGACATGATTAAAATGGTGCACAATGCTGAGTTATTCATGTTTAGTCTGTGTGCCCATGACAGACTGCGTAAGGTCAAACATTTGATTAGTGCAGAGTGATTTGGTGATTACAGTACATGACGAACAAGAGTGCTTCTGTTAAGTCTGTTGTTTCATTCCTTTCAAAGAATGAATCAGACATATCAAAAGTACCTGGTGTATAGCCCATTGACTAACTTATGTAATTAATCCCATTAGGAATTAGATACTGTGTTTTTTAAAAGAGAAAAGAAAATTAAATGCCTCTATTAACATTGATTTCTGTTGCAGTTCTTTATTATTATGCTATTGTGTAAATAAAAACTATATATATGTTGACACAGAAGGTATTTACTTTTTATTTTTCTCCACTTAGCTAGTTATTAAATATGAATTCTTTTCTAAAATAGTTGTCAGAGCTCTGAAAGGCACTCAAATATGAAAAAAATGAACATTTTTTTCCTGAATCAATTATTTACCTGATTTTTTGGTGAACTGCCTGACATAGAGTTAATAATTTTATTTATTGTGCATGTTGGTTATGCTTTTAGTATCCTAGTGCTAATAAATGAGGATTCTGGCTTATCATATCCTTTTATGATAGTCTCTAGACATTTTAAAATAGTTTTCACCTTTAGTATTTTCTTTCAGTCAAGACATATTTTTTTCTTTTATCAGTAGACAACCAGAAAGGTCAGTGTATTTATTTCTCTTTTTATATTATTTTGAAGAACTTTGCATTGACAGTCTTCAGTTGTATCTTGAATAGGCTGAGAAATGGAAGGTAGAGAGTCTTACAGAAACACCAGGCCTTTCTTACAGTCACTGACATGTTCCCCTTGGTCACCAAACCTTTAGATGCCTTTGGAGGACAAGATTTAGTAGAAGAATTGCTTTTCCAGTTACCACACTGTAATCTTGGGAATAATGAAAATTTAATTTTGAAAATAGTTTACACTCCACTGAAGAAAGTCCTTTTTAGAAGTGAGATATTATTATCATTATTATTATCTTTCTGGCTAGACTCTACTTTTGTTAACAGCAATCATGCTTTACTTTTTCTTAGCTACCTTAAGGAACTAAGGAACTAAGTAAATATTTTATGAAATCACCAATTGCAGTCTATACATTTATGCTTCTTGAAAACTCCTGATTTAGCGACCAAGTTCTATCAAACGAGCTGGGCCCAGATTAACCAAGACTAAACTTGCAAACCAGCCATATTCATTTAAAGAGGGAATGAAAGTAATGGATTTTGACCTCTTAGAGCAAAAACTGTGTCTTATTTTTCATAAGGTACTACAAAGAAAATGCTGTTGAAAAGCAGATAATAAATTGTAACCAAACCCTTAGTATATGTACACCGATGAATAAACCAGAAGAAAAGTAGATTCTTAGACTCTATGGTGATCTTGAGACTGAAGTGATAGCACTGATATTTCCCCTCTAGATCGTTACTCTTGGATATTCACCAAAGTAGAAGACATTTGTTAAGTCCACTGGGTTTTTAAGCATATTTTTTTTCCACAGAAGAATCTTCTCTTTGGTAATTGGGAGGTTTTTAAGACTTACATCTATAAAGCGAGCTGAGATGATTCCCAGAGTTTTCCAGTATAGCCACTATTGAATGAAAATTGAATGAATGTCTTAAATATTGAATACATTCATTGCCAGCAATAAAGTGAATGTTTCTGTTTGTTCCCCAGATAGGAGTAACCGATGCTTCTCTACACTCTGACTTATCATTAAAGAGCGTTACCAGCCCATTGTATGGAGACGCTGTGCCATCAGTTGTGGCAACACAAGCTTTAAACAAAGAACTTTGTTTTCAGTGGTACATTCCTCCCCTGGAAAAACCTCCAAAGGAAACAGAACCTATGGTACGTAATATAATTACAAAGCTAAATCTTAGATTTGGATGTAAAGTTTAACGAAGGCATTATAAGAGTAGAGAATATCCTCTAATCATATAAACAGAAATGTATAGCAATTTAGAATCTATATTGTCTAGTAAAATAACTCTGCAAGTAACGAAGAAATCTTGAGAATGTCTGTTTCCTGTTGATCATTTTCCTTTTTCCTGAACTAAAAGAGAAACTTTTCAGTGTATCACCATTATATGTGACATTTAATGTTTTCTTACAGTTATCCTGTATTACATTAAGGAGATTTTTTTTCCTGCTTCCACTTTGATAGACGGTTTTTTCATGACTATTTTACTATATCTATTAAGATGACTTTATGACTTATCTCTTTTAATATGGTAGTTGATTTTATATGTTAAATCAACCAGGTGCTCCTGAAATTGGCCATGATGTATTAATTTTATTGGATTCAGTTGGCTAATGTTTCCTAATGAATTTTTGCCACTCTTTTCAAGAGAAATGGGGCTTCCCTTGTGGCTCAGCTGGTAAAGAATCCACCTGCAATGTGGGAGACCTAGGTTTGATCCTTGGGTTGGGAAGATCCTGTGGAGAAGGGAAAGGCTACCCACTCCAGTATTCTCGCCTGGAGAATTCCATGGACTGTATAGTCCATGGGGTCACAAAGAGTTGGACACAACTGAGTGACTTTCACTCAAGAGTAATATTGGACTATAATTTTTCCTTTTTGTGCTATCTTTGTCAGATATTTTCTGTATGAGGCTTTTGTTAAGCTCATAAAATTCATTGATAAATAAAATCATGGTTTTCTGTTCAATGGTGAAATTTGTGTAAGTTTGTGGTGCTGATATAATTGTTAAGTTGTGTCTGACTCTTGCCATCCCATGGACTGTAGCCCGCCAGGCTTCTTTGTTTATGGGGATTTTCCAGGCAAGAATGCTGGAGTGGGGTGCCATTTCCTTCTCCAACAGATCTTCCTGACCCAAGAATCGAATCAGAGACTCTTGCATCTCCTGCATGGTAGGCAAATTCTTTACCACTGAACTCTATTCCGTTCAGTCATTCAGCTGTGTCCGACTCTTTGCTACCTCATGGACTGCAGCATGCCAGGCTTCCCTGTCCATCACCAACTCCCAGACTTGTTCAAACTCATGTCCATCAAGTTGGTGATGCCATCCAACCCTCTCATCCTCTGTTGTCCCCATCTCCTCCTGGCTTCAGTCTTTCCCAGCATCAGAGTCTTTTCCAGTGAGTGAGTTCTTCGCTTCAGGTGGTCAGAGAATTGGAGTTTCAGCTTCAGCATCAGTCCTTCCAATGAATATTCAGGACTGACTTCCTTTAGTATTGACTGGTTGGATCTCCTTGCTGTCCAAGGGACTCTCAAGAGTCTTCTCCAACACTATAGTTCAAAAGTGTCAGTTCTTTGGTGCTCAGCTTTCTTTATAGCCAAACTCATATACATACATGACTACTGGAAAAACCATAGTTTTGACTAGACGGACCTTTGTTGGTAAAGTAATGTCTCTGCTTTTTAATATGCTGTCTATGTGGCTCATAGCTTTTCTTCCAAGGAGCAAGCATCTTTTAATTTCATGGCTGTAGTCACCATCTGATTTTGGAGCCCCCCAAAATAAAGTCTATCACTGTTTCCCTTGTTTCCCCATCTACTTGCCATAAAGTGATGGGGCCGGATACCATGATCTTAGTTTTTTGAATGTTGAGTTTTAAACCAACTTTTTCACTCTTCTTTTTCACTTTTATCAAGAAGCTCTTTAGTTCTTCGCTTTCTGCCATAAAGGTGGTATCATCTGCATATCTGAGGTTATTGATATTTCTCCTAGCAATCTTGATTCCAGCTGGTGCTTCATCCAGCCAGGCATTTCTCATGATGTACTCTGGATATAAATTAAATAAGCAGGGTGACAATAAACAGCCTTGACATATTCCTTTCCCAATTTGGGGCCAGTCTGTTGTTCCATGTCTGACTCTAACTGTTGTTTCTTGACCTGCATACAGATTTCTCAGAAGGCAGGTAAAGTGGTCTCGTATTCCCATTTCTTTAAGAATTTTCCACAGTTTGTTGTGATCCACACAGTCCAGGGTTGTAAGTTTGGAGTATCCCTTTTTCTCAGATACTTGCTAAGAGTTTGTCAAAGTAAAGCATTTATGTTTTTGATGTGAGGCAATATAAGACTAGAGATATAATTCTCCATAGTTAGAAACAGTCTTTAAGCAATAGTACTAACAACGTGCTGGTTTTCAGAGCTGGTATCAGTTCTGGTTGGGCTAATATCTGTTTAATGGTAAGCGCATGTGTCAAAACAAGTTTTAAGTATTTTAACTGTCACTCCTGTGACAGAACATTGGGGTTTTCTATTTCTTCTTGAGTCAGTTTTTTCTAAAGTTTCTTTTTCTAGGAATTTTTCCATTTTATTTAAAATTTCTCTCATCTTTTTGGATATGGCAGTGGCTACCCACTCCAGTGTTCATTCCTGGAGAATCCCATGAACAGAAGAGTCTGGTGGCCTACAGTCCGTGAAGTTGCAGAGTCAGACAAGACTGAGCGACTAAGCACGCATGCTCTTATTTTTAACCAATCAGTGTGTTTGTAGCTGAAATGCCCCTTTTGAAACCTTACGTTGCTTATCTGTGTATTTTTTCTTGGTTATTGTCACCAGAGATTTCTCATTAATTAATTTTATTTCATTAATCCTATATATCTTTCTTCCACTGTTTTTTCTTTTAATGTGTGTATGTGTTTTCTTTTCCTAACTGACTTCTTGAGATAGATGTTTAGCTCAATATTTAGTCCTTTCTTCCTTAATCTATGCATTTAAGGCTATCAGTTTCTCTCTAAACTTTGCTTTGGCTTCATCCTACACGTTTTTATTATAGTATTATCATCATCTTTCAGTAAAAAATAACTTTTTAAACTTCCAATATGATTTCTTCTTTGACTTACAAGTCATTTCAACATGTTTCTGAAATTACAAACTATATGAAGTTTTTCCAGTTATCTTTTGTTATTTATTCCTAGATTATTTTGTTCTGTGTTAATAAAAATTTCTATATGACTGACATCTGTTGAAACTTGCCTTTTCACCAGGAAATGTTTATTGTGTAAATATTCCATTGCTCTTAAAAAGAATGTGCTCTCCTCAGCTGTTGAGGCAGTGTTGATACATGTGCAATAGGTCAGTTTGTGTAGTCTTATTCAGATACTCTGTATCCTTACTGACTTTTCTATTTTTGTTTGGCTTCTTATTTTTTTAAATTAAGAACTGTTGACCCTTGAACAACATAAGAGTCAGGGTGCTGGCCTTCCACACAGATAAAAAATCTATGTGTAACTTTACAGTTGGCTTTCCACATCCACATTTGTGGATTCAGCCAGCCGTGGATTGTGTATAATAATAGTACATATTTATTGAAGAAAACTCTCATAAAGTAGGACCTGTACAATTCAAACCTATGTGTTCAAGAGATCTTCCATTTAATTCTGTCACCGAGATTGTTGTTGTTTTAGTTTTTTCTTGTAGTTCTGTCAAATTTTGCTTTATGTAATCGGAGGCTTTGCTCTTAGGTACAATCAGGTTGACAAGCATTGTGACTTCTTGGCGATTTCAGTATTTTGTCATTTTGGAGTGACTTCTGACCTTTTCATAAGAATGCTTTTTTCCTCATAAAGTCTGCCTTGTCTGATGTTACTAGAAGAGAATGACTTTCTCATGGTTATTATTTTCACAATATTTCTTTTTCCAGCCTTTTGCTTTCAACCCTTTTGTGTCCTTGTGTTTTAGTTGTATTTTTAAATAAAAATATATGCTTGGATATCTTAAAATGCAGTCTGACAACAGTGTATTTTGGCTAGCAAAGGTAATCTAGTCATAGTTAATATAAATGCTACTCTATTTGTTTTGAAATCTACCATATTATTTTAAACTATTACTTCTCTCAGTTTTCTATCTTTCTCTCATTTTTGGATTTATTATTTTTCTCATTCATTTTTACTCTCTGAATTTTGAAATTATGCATGCTTTTGCTGTGTTTTTGGTGGTTATCCCTCAGGACAACGTACATACTTACCAATTTTAAAGTCAATGAATAATGTCTTTATTCCTGTAATGACTTATATTATTATACATTTTCTTTTTAGTAACCAAGATAATATTATTTTTATTTTATGCAAGAGCTATTTTCCTTTAGAATTTTCTATATATTCAATATGTGCTTTGCTTTCTATTCCATCTTGCATTTTAGACTTTCCATTTAGGATCACTTTTTTCTGTTGAAGTATATATTTTGAAATTTCTTTTGGTGAGCATCTTCTGAAGGCAAACACTCTTAATTTTTGTTTGCCTGACAAATGTCATTGTTTTACATTACCTAGGAAATAAATTTTTATGGAGTAGAGAATTCAAGCTTGGAAATTATTATCGTTTAGTACATTAAAAATGTTACTTACTCATTTCCAGTGTTGCTCTTAACAGTCAAATTGCTGTTGCTTTAAAAAATATTCTGACTTCTTTGATGAACCACTCTGGAGGCTGTCTTGTGCACTTTTACTAGGAATGGTCTTCTTTTTATTTATTTTGCTTTCGTTACTGTAGTGATTAAGAACACAGGTTCTAGAGCCCTCAGAATGGGACAGATCAAACTCCTGTTTTGAATCCCAGTTCTGTTACTATACTTAGTAATGTTGTGACTTTTGGTCAGTTCAGTTCAGTCACTCAGTCGTGTCTGACTCTTTGCGACCCATGAATCGCAGCACCCAGGCCTCCCTGTTCATCACCATCTCCCGGAATTCACTCAGACTCATGTTCATCGAGTCCATGATGCCATCCAGCCATCTCATCCTCTGTCCTCCCCTTCTCTTTCACTTTCATCAAGAGGCTTTTTAGTTCCTCTTCACTTTCTGCCATAAGGGTAGTATCATCTGCATATCTGAGGTTATTGATATTTCTCCCAACAATCTTGATTCCAGCTTGTGTTTCTTCCAGTCCAGCATTTCTCATGATGTACTCTGCATATAAGTTAAATAAGCAAGATGACAATATACAGCCTTGACGTACTCCTTTTCTTATTTGGAACCAGTCTGTTGTTCCATGTCCAGTTCTAACTGTTGCTTCCTGACCTGCATACAGATTTCTCAAGAGTCAGGTTAGGTGGTCTGGTATTCCCATCTCTTTCAGAATTTTCCACAGTTTATTGTGATCCACACAGTCAAAGACTTGACCTTTGGTGGATGAGTTAAATTTTTGAGTTAAGCTTCTGTGTCATGAATTCCCCAGAGATAACTGTGTAAACATTTTAGTCGCTCAGTTGTGTCTAACTCTTTGCGATCCCATTGACCGTAGACCACCAGGCTCCTCTGTCCATGGAATTCTCCCGGCGAGAATACTGGAGTTTGTTGCCATTCCCTTCTCCCGGGGATCTTCCTGACTCAGAGATCGAGCCTGTGTCTCTTATATCTCCTGCACTGGCAGGCAAGTTCTTTACTGTCTGAGCTACCAGGAAAGCCCTAGTTGTGTAAACGTAACCTAATTTATACGCAGAGTACATCATGAGAAACACTGGGCTGGAAGAAGCACAAGCTGGAATCAAGATTGCCGGGAGAAATATCAATAACCTCAGATATGCAGATGACACCACCCTTATGGCAGAAAGTGAAGAGGAACTCAAAAGCCTCTTGATGAAAGTGAAAGAGGAGAGCAAAAAAGTTGGCGTAAAGCTCAGCATTCCCAAAACTAAGATCATGGCATCTGGTCCCATCATTTCATGGCAAATAGATGGGGAAACAGTGGAAACAGTGTCAGACTTGTTTTGGGGGGCTCCAAAATCACTGCAGATGGTGACTGCAGCCATGAAATTAGGAGACGCTTACTCCTTGGAAGAAAAGTTATGACCAACCTAGATAGCATATTCAAAAGCAGAGATATTACTTTGCTAACAAAGGTCCATCTAGTCAGGCTATGGTTTTTCCAATGGTCGTACATGAATGTGAGAGTTGGACTGTGAAGAAAGCTGAGCACCGAAGAATTGATATTTTTGAGCTGTGGTGTTAGAGAAGACTCTTGAGAGTCCCTTGGACTGCAAGGAGATCAACCAGTCCATTCTAAAGGAGATCATTCCTGGGTGTTCATTGGAAGGACTGATGCTAAAGGTGAAACTCCAATACTTTGGCTACCTCATGCGAAGAGTTGACTCATTGGAAAAGACTGATGCTGGGAAGGATTGGGGGCAGGAGGAGAAGGGGACAACAGAGGATGAGATGGCTGAATGGCATCACTGACTTGATGGGCATGAGTTTGGGTAAACTCCGGGAGTTGGTGATGGACAGGGAGGCCTGGCACATTGCGATTCATGGGGTTGCAAAGAGTCGGACATGCCTGAGTAACTGAACTGAACTGAACCTAAATAGTAGTTGTTATTTATTATGATGTAACTTTAACATTATTACACTATTTTAAAGTTTAATAACTTCAAATATACATGTGATACAGTCGGTAAGCATCATGTTTAAAGCACCTGTTAAAGTGTACCAGCAATATTTCCCTAGAGATACTTCAAGTGCCAATGTTGTAAAGAAAAGAGAGTAAAATCTGAGTAACTAGCAAAACTGAAGTGTATAGCAAACAGGAGAAAAAACCTAATTCTTCTCTGAATGCTGTTTAAAATTTGTATCACAAGCAGAACTCATTTTAGTGTTTATCATCTTTAATTCTGTATCTTTATCCATGTCTATGTTCTTACATGTGTATAGATGTTTGCAATAGGGCTAACTGGGAAGCAGAAGGAGAGGCGGGCAAGTGTTTGGGAGCAGTTCAGTATCAGTGCCTGAAATCTTTGGAGACGGACCAGTGATTCCACTTCTGGGAGAGTCTTGAAGAGGGGTCACGCTTTGAAAAATGGGACAGTTGGTCACTATCACCTTTTGCAGAGGAACCTTCCACTATAGCATTACTTTGATTTCTGCTTTCTCTAAGAAGGGCCTCGGGCTCTTTCCCATGAAACATTTCCCGTATATTTTTGCCCTGCTCAGCACTTTTTATCTTTTTTTTTTTTGCCTCCTGCAATGGACTGCTCCTGCACTTCCCAGCTCTTGAGTGCTGTCCCCTCCAGCGGTGCCTCTGGTAGCTTCTGCTGCTCCTTGGCTCATGTGACCTGTGTCAGATGGTAAATCCTCCAGAGCCCACCCTTTCTTTATTCTCAAACACAGCTTCTCCCAACAGCCCCTCCACTCTGCTTCTCTAGGCTGGCAACCTGGGGCTAACTCTGTGTCTGTTATATATCCCTCCCACCCATACAAAAAGAGGAACTTTAACACCTCACTTCCCAGCAACATTTGAAGCTGTTTCTCATATTTTGAAAGTACTCGCCTTCCCACCCTTTCCGTGTTCAATCCTTGCCAGATATTCCATATGCATTCTAAAGTAAAAATCTGTGGTCTCTTTCGGGGGAATTTAGTGCAGTAGTTTTCAAATCACCGTTCCAAGAATCTTCATGGGTCATGTAGTCAATATAGGGGGTCACAAGTAGTATTGTTTAAAAGAAATTAAATATAAGAAGGCAATATCAGGATGCACCACATACAGTAAGTGGAAGTGTTTTCTGAAACATTTGTTTCAGGATGCCGCACGCCTTCCCACCCTTTCCGTGTTCAATCCTTGCCAGATATTCCATATGCATTCTAAAGTAAAAATCTGTGGTCTCTTTCGGGGGAATTTAGTGCAGTAGTTTTCAAATCACCGTTCCAAGAATCTTCATGGGTCATGTAGTCAATATAGGGGGTCACAAGTAGTATTGTTTAAAAGAAATTAAATATAAGAAGGCAATATCAGGATGCACCACATACAGTAAGTGGAAGTGTTTTCTGAAACATTTGTTTCAGGATGCCGCTGCTGCTGCTAAGTCGCTTCAGTCGTGTCCGACTCGGTGCGACCCCATAGACAGCAGCCTATCAGGCTCCGCTGTCCCTGGGATTCTCCAGGCAAGAACACTGGAGTGGGTCTCCATTTCCTTCTCCAATGCATGAAAGTGAAAAGTCAAAGTGAAGTCACTGAGTCGTGTGCAACTCTCAGCGACCCCATGGACTGCAGCCTACCAGGCTCCTCCATCCATGGGATTTTCCAGGCAAGAGTACTGGAGTGGGCTGCCATAGATTCTTTTAAAAAAAGCATTTCTAGATTGACGTTCAGCATTCTGAAGAATTTGTTTACTGGCTGACAAGAGAACTAACAGAGTGATAAAAGAGGATTTCCATTGAGAAAGGGTTTGGAAACAGAAGGCTGACATGGTGGGAAACAGATTGTTTACCCCAACAGTTAGCTTTAAAAAATGAGGAACAAAGCATAAAGTTCATTTCACAAGGCTATAGAAATATCACATCCCTATCAGTCTAGGGCAGGATGATCTGGGGGAGTTAATGCTAAGACTGTATCTGTGGCTGATAATTAGAATAACAAGGTTTCATGCATCAACAGTCACGTCTGACAATTAGCATGGACCCATGAACTGGTGTCAGACAGAGATTAGAAATGGAGCACCAACTAACAAATTCTAATTTACACAGGTTGCTTGAGTAATTTTTGAAAGCCACAAGCAAAGACACAGAACACATAGTTTTCCTATCTTAGTTCAGGGACATTTTTTTCCACCTTTGACAATAAGTATGTATGTATTGGGTCATGATAGAAGATGCTGCTGCTGCTGCTGCTGCTAAGTCGCTTCAGTCGTGTCCGACTCTGTGCGACCCCGTAGACGGCAGCCCACCAGGCTCCCTGGTCCCTGGGATTCTCCAGGCAAGAGCACTGGAGTGGGTTGACATTTCCTTCTCCAGTGCATGAAACTGAAAAGTGAAAGTGAAGTCGCTCAGTTGTGTCCAACTCAGCAATCCCATGGACTGTAGCCCACCAGGCTCCTCCGTCCATGGGATTTTTCAAGCAAGAGTACTGAAGTGGGGTGCCATCGCCTTCTCCGGATAGAAGATGCAGTGGCCGCCATAAATCTCAGCTACACAATCAGGAAATGCTGATTTAGGAGAGCTAGATGTTCTCAAACCTAAGAGTATATTTTTTCAGAAGATAATGCTGAAATTAGTTTGATGGTTTAAATATTATATGTGAGCATTCATCTATTCATTATCTTAGACCTTCAGTGTAGAGTTTAACATTGGAAAAACTGGGTGAAGCTCATGAAACCCCACGAGATGATACAGGTATTCTACTTCATTTACTTCACAACAACTCTATGGAATAGGTACAGTTGTCCCTCAGTATCCACAGGGGATTGGTTCAGAAGCCCCTCAGATATCCACCAAAATCCAGAGATGCCCAGTCCCTTATATAAAATGGCAAGCGTGTGTGCTAAGTAGCTTCAGTCATGTCTGACTCTTTGCAACACTATGGACTGTACCCCACCAGGCTCCTCTGTCCCTGGGATTCTGCAGACAAGAATACTGGAGTGGGTTGCCATGCCCCTTTCCAGGAGATCTTCCCAACCCAGGGATCAGACTGCACTTCTTATGTCTCCTGAATTGGCAAGCAGGTTCTTTACCACTAGTAACACTTGAGAAGCCCCATAAAATGCCATAGCATTTGCACATACACTCTGCATATCTTCTGTATACTTTAAATCATCTCCCCATTACTTATAAAACCTAATATGATGTAAATATTATATAGATAGTTACCAGAACATGGCAAATTCAAATTTTGGTTTTTGAAACTTCCTGAATTTTTAAAATATTTTGGATTCACAAGTTGTTGGATCCATGGATGCAGAAACCCTAGATTATAAATTATGCTATCCTATTTAATAGAATTTACCTTTAGTAGAATATAGTAGAACCACACATGCTATTCACTGAAACTTCTTTACAAGCAAAGCATCTTTTGAACCATTTCAGTGTCTCCTAAGGAAAATTACTGAAGAGACTGCCAGAGCCTATCGTTCTAATGAACCTCCCAGACTCTGGCATTAAAAAGCGTTGTGAAGAATGGCTGATTTAGACAGAAGACTGCAGTTTAGCCTTAAGGAGATATAACCATGACCAAAGGTTTGATGGTCCAAATTTGTCTCAAAATTACACTTTAGGGCCTTTAGTTTTAAAGCACCTCATATTCTTGCTATTTTTAGCACCCAGGGTAACCAGTAGGATGCTTTAGATCACAAGTCAGCCTCTTTGAGGTTCAGGATGAGACTAGAATTATGTTTATAACTTGACCATGCTCAAGGAATGCAACCCAGAGTGAGTAGGGCAGGGGAGGGGCAATCAAGCTTCAGTAGCTGGCCCTTCCTTTTGGCCTGTGAGACTTAAGTTGGAGGGATGCAAACGACTGCAGGGGCTATTGTGTTGAAGGCAGGTGCACAGCCCAAGGCATGTTCTTCAGAGGCCATGGAAGTGGTAGGCAGACAAGCATGATCAAGTTAAAGAGTCTGATCAGGCAAAGCTTGCCAGATTCCATCTGGCAAGTGAAAACACAGATTTGTACAGAGCTAAAATAGTTCTTGGAGATAAGTTTATTCAGAAGCCCACAAGTCTGGGAACAAGAAATACAGGACTAGTGCCCTTTTCTGGAGGTTTTTATACCCCTGAGAAGAGCAAAATACTATTTCAGGGTCCCAAACAAATACGCTATGCATTTAAGACAAGCTGAAGCCTAGCTGGATAGTAAAGGATGAGTTAGGATTCCTGGGAAAACTAACAAAAGCTCAGTGTTATTAACTTGGATATTAGGAATGCTATAACTAAGATCATACAGATGCCCAGGACATCCCCTGAGGTCTTCTAGATTTGGGGCTTGCCGCCTAAGTGATTAACTAGAGTCGGTCCTGCATATGGGGCCCAAGATTACCTCCAGCTTCTGGGAACTGGGGAAGACAAAAGCTGGATAAGTGAGGCAGAAACTGGCATCTGATAGTCCCTGGCCCTTGCAGAGTGTGGTCAGGAACCAATACCACCAGCATGCCTGGAAGCTTACTAGAAATGCAGAATCTTGAATCTCACGTTAGACTCACTGAATCAGAGTATGCATTTTACTTGCACATTCTAAAATGTATGCACTTTCAAGTTTGAGAAACACCAGTCTAAACTGGTGCTACCAATGCACTTATACTCTAATGATGACTCTCCAAGAACTATTCTATTGCCAGTTCATATAGAGGGCTCCACTGGTAACCTCTGATTTCTTTTGGTCCCACCCAAGTCAAATGTCAGAACTGAAAGGAAACTAGAATATCTAAGCAACATTCTCATTTTACAGATGAGAAACAAAGTTCCAAAGGGGTAAAATAATCAATGACACAGCTCATTAGTGACAAAAAAGAATGCAAACCTAGGTCTTTTCATTGTAAATGTTAATTTCTATATAAAATACATATAACTAATTGTTTACTAATTAATAAAAGATCTTCAAGACCCAGATAATCATGATGATGTGATCACTCATCTAGAGCGAGAATCTTGGAATGTGAAATCAAGTGGGCTTTAGAAAGGGTCACTATGAACAAAGCTAGTGGAGGTGATGGAATTCCAGTTGAGCTGTTTCATATCCTGAAAGATGATGCTGTGAAAGTGCTGCACTCAATATGCCAGCAAATTTGGAAAACTCAGCAGTGGCCACAGGACTGGAAAAGGTCAGTTTTCATTCCAATTCCAAAGAAAGGCAATGCCAAAGAATGCTCAAACTACCGCACAATTGCACTCATCTCACATGCTAGTAAAGTAATGCTCAAAATTCTCCAAGCCAGGCTTTAGCAATACATGAACCGTGAACTTCCTGATGTTCAAGCTGGTTTTAGAAAATGCAGAGGAACCAGAGACCAAATTGCCAACATCTGCTGCATCATGGAAA
>SJYC01070119.1:0-22377 GCA_006408675.1 Madoqua kirkii
TAGAGGTTGGATTTTCAAAAATACAATATTAAAGAAAAGAAGAAGGAGGAAAAAAAAAGTCACAAGAATTATTTTTAAAAAAACCACAAAAAATATATATGGCATTTGCTTTAAAAATAGTCTTTTTTTTTTTGAAAAGTAATAGTAGGTTATAAAAACAAAAATTAAAGGAGAAATAGAGGACTTAAAAATTTAAAGTTAAAAAAAAAGAAAAAGAAAAAACAAACAACATTAATAACAACAAAAAAGAGAATGATCGTAAAAATAATAAAGATATATCTGGGACTTTCTCTGGTGTTGTGGGCAGTGTGGGGTCACTTCCAAGGTGGTTCCGTCTGTTTAACTTTTTCTGTTTGCTGGTCTCTTCAGTGTCTGATTTCTGCCCTGACACAAGGGGGGCTGTGGTGGACACTTTTTTTTTTCCTTTTTAGGCTCACTTGTTCAGTCGTGTTGCAGGGAGGGAGGGATGCTGCAAACAAATAACACTGGTGTGTGCTCGCAGTGCCTCAGCCATGCTGGGCCTGCCCCTGCTGGCTGTGCACACCACTCAGGCTCCACGTTGCTCTGCCGGGAACTGTCTTAGGCCGGCCCTGGGCTGCATGCACCTCCCCAGTCTAAGCCGCTCAAACTTAGCTCTCAGGTAGCCCTCAGAGGCGCAGATTCAGTTGGGCCTGCATTTTGTGCCCTTCCCAGATCCGAGTAGTTCAGGTGTTTGGCTAGCACGGTCACTGTGACTTATTGCCTTTCCCGTCCCTGCTGCTCAGTTTTCTGGTGTACCGCTGGCTCCCCTTCTCTGGGGGATGGTGACTGTCCAGAACCCCAAGAAGACTTAGCAAAGAAGCCTGCTTGCAGTTTGGTAGGTAATGTCTCTGGGGCTGCAGTTGCCCCCTTCCAGCCCTTATGGCTCTGTCTGCCTGTCACCCGATGGGGATGGTCTGCAGCCGGCTATTTCTGTTCCATCCTTTGTTCTGTGCGTGGTCCTGGTGGTGTCTTATGTTAGAGCTTTTTGCGTGGTAGCTATCCCACAGTCTGGTATGCTAGCCCAAGTTAGTTAGCTCTGGTTGCAATCGGTGCATTCTGGCCCGATTCTTAAAAAGAACTGCAGCCCGCGCCTCCCTGCCCAGCCCCCACTTGCTAGTGATGGATGCAGGCATCTGCGCTGCTTTTCCACTGGGGGAGTTACCGTTGGGCTCGTAATCTGTTGGTTTTAATTATTTATTTTTCTTCACTGTTATGTTGCCCTCTGTGCTTCCAAGGCTCTCCACAGACTCGGCAGCGAGAGTGTTTCCTGGTGTTCTTCTCTCTTTTTAAGACTCCCTTCCTGGGATGGGACTCCCTCCCTGGGACGGAGCTCCCTCCCTACCTCCTTTGTCTCTTTTCTTGTCTTTTATAGTTTTTTCCTACCTGTTTTTTGAAGACATTGATCTGCTTTTCTGGGTGCCTGATGTCCTCTGCCAACATTCAGAAGTTGTTGTGTGGAATTTACTCAGCGTTGAAATGTTCTTTTGATGAATTTGTGAGGGAAAAAGTGGTCTCCCTGTCCTATTCCTCCGCCATCTTAGGACCACCCTCTGTTGTCTTTTTTATAATAGCTGCCCTTTTAGGTGTGAGGTGACATCTTTCTGTGGTTTTTATTTGCATTTCCCTAAAAATTTTTGATGCTGAGCAATTTGTCACGTGCCTGTTGACCATCAGTGTGTCTTCTTTGAAAAAATGTCTGAGATCCTCTCAGATGTACAGTTTTTAACCAGGTTACTAATTTGTTGCTTTTTTTGAGGTTGAGTTGCCTGAGTTCTTTGTATAGTTTGAATACTAATATCTTACCAGATATATAATTTGCCAGATTCAAAAAAATATTGCTAAGGCCAATATCAAAGAGCGTATTACAGATGTTTTCATCTAGACGTTTTATGGTTTCAGGTCTTACATTTAAGTCTTTAATGCACTTGAGTTTGAGTTTCAGTTCAGTTCAGTCACTCAGTCGTGTCCAACTCTTTGCAACCCCATGAATTGCAGAACACAAGGCCTCCCTGTCCAGCTCCATCCCTTCATTCTTTTTGGAGTTATTTCTCCACTTATCTCCAGTAGCATATTGGGCACCTAATAACCTGAGGAGTTTCTCTTTTGGTATCCTATCATTTTGCCTTTTCATACTGTTCATGGGGTTCTCAAGGCAAGAATACTGAAGTGGCTTGCCATTCCCTTCTCCAGTGGACCACGTTCTGTCAGCCCTCTCCACCATGACCCGCCCGTCTTGGGTTGCCCCGCTTGGTTTCACTGAGTTAGACAAGGCTGTGGTCCTAGTGTGATTAGATTGACTAGTTTTCTGTGAGTATGGTTTCACTGTGTCTGCCCTCTGATGCCCTCTTGCAACACCTACCATCTTACTTGAGTTTCTCTTACCTTGGGTGTGGGGTATCTCTCCACCACTGCTCCAGCAAATCACAGCCACTGTTCCTTACCTTGGGCGAGGGGTATCTCCTTACCGCCGCCATTCCTGACCTTCAATGTGGGATAGCTCCTCTGAGTTTGAGTTTATTTGTATATATAGTGTGAGAATAGTCCAGTTTAATTCTTTTGCATGTCGTCCAGTTTTCTGAGCACCATTTATTGAAGTAGTCATTTTCCCATTGTGTATACTTGCCTTCTGTTGTAGATTAATTAACCATATAGGTTTGGGTTTATTTCTGGGCTCTCTGTTCTGTTTCACTGATCTATGTGTCTGTTTTTGTGCCAGTTCCATTCTGTTTTGATTGATATAGCTTTGTAGTAGGATTTGAAATCAGGGAGCATGATATCCATCTTTGTTCTCATTTATCAAGATTCAGTTCAGGTCAGTTGCTCAGTTGTGTCCAGCTCTTTGCAATCTCATGGATAGCAGCATACCAGGCTTCCCTGTGCATCACCAACTCCCAGAGGCTACTCAAACTCATGTACATTGCATTGGTTGCTATCCAACCATCTCATCTTCTGTCGTCCCCTTCTCCTCCTAGCATCAATCTTTCCCATCATCAGGATCTTTTCCAATGAGTCAGTTCTTCACATAAGGTGGCCAGAGTATTGGAGTTTCAGCATCAGCCCTTCCAGTGAATATTCAAGACTGATTTCCTTTAGGACTGACTGGTTGGATCTCCTTGCAGTCCAAGGGACTCTCGAGTCTTTTCCAACACCACAGTTCAAAAGCACCACAGTTCTTTGGTGCTCAGCTTTCTTTATAGTCCAACTCTCACATCCATACATGACTACTGGAAAAACCATAGCTTTGACTAGACAGACCTTTGTTGGTAAGGTTATGTCTCTGCTTTTTAATACATGGTCTAGGTTGGTCATAGCTTTTCTTCCAAGGAGCAAGTGTCATTTAATTTCATGGCTTCAGTCACCATCTGCAGTGATTTTGGAGCCCCCCCAAAATAAAGTCTCTCACTGTTTACATTGTTTCCCCATTTGTCCTAGTTCTGTGAAAAATTTCATTGGTATTTCAATAGAGATTACATTGAATCTGTAGGTTGTCTTGGGTAATATGGTCATTTTAACAGTTTTAATTCTTCCAGTTCATGAACATAGTTAATCTCTCCATTTGTTTCTGTTGTTTTCAATTTCTTTTTATCAATGTCTTGTAGTTTTCTGAGTACAGGTCTTTCTTTTACCTCCTTGGTTAGATCTATTCCTAGGTATTTTACTCCTTCTGATAGTTCATTGCTACTGTATAGAGATGCAACATATTTCTGTATATTAATTTTGTATTCTGAAACTTCATTTATATTAGTTCTAAATAGTTTTTCTTGTGGTATCTTTAGGATTTCTATATATAGATCATGTCATCTTCAGACAGTGACAGTTTTACTTCTTTCTCTAAAATTTGTATACCATTTATCTTTTTTTCTTGTCTGATTGCTGTGCCTAGGACTTCAAACACTATATTAAATAAAAGTGGTCATAGTGGGCATTCTTGTCTTATTCCTGAACTTAGAGGAAAAGCATGATATTAGTTGTAAGTTTGTCATATATAGCCTTTATTATATTGTGGAGGTATGTTCTCTTTTATACTCATGTTGTTGAAATTTTTTTCATCATAAATGGATGTTGAATTTGTCAAAAACTTTTTGTGCATCAATTGAAATAATCATGTAATTTTTATTCTTCAATTTGTTAATGTGGTGCATCACATTGAATGGTACTGAGTCATCTTGCATCCCTGAGATAAATCTCAGTTGATCATGATGTACACACAAGACAATTTAAAATATAGTATTCTTCAGTGTTTGTAAAAAAATCACATCACTTTTTTTCATTGAAAAAGTCTTTTCAGAAGTGAATAAGGAAGCACTGGAAATTTTTTCATGGGTGTATTACCTCCTGAAGAATCCAGTCCTGGATATGTAAGGTGATATAACTTTTCCCTGAGGGTAAAAACAAGTTGGGAATAGAAGTAAGCACTGTTCTCAAGTGAAAACTAAGTGGATTAGATGAGAACGGGCTGGGGGATCACATGGGAAGCTGGTGTGGGATTAGCAGCAGATCTAAGAGAATATGAAAAGTGAGGTATCCAGGTCAGGTTAAGGAGCCAGGATGATCCTGGGGCTACAAATGCAGCAATAATACTCTAGATACTGCTTAAAGCAATTCACATTGACTCAGTCCTCACACTGATCCATTGTATGAAGACTACCATATCTTCTACTTTACAAATGAGAACACAGAGGCATAATGTTTTAATAATTTTCCCAAGATCACACAGCCAGTAAGCAGTGGAGGCAAACCCAGGCACCCTGGCTCCAGAGCTCAGGCCCACAACAATTCTGTGAGTTTAGTGCTTTATTATTTAATTACAGCCCTATTTTATTCAAGTTAATTTTGACTTCAGGCTTTTTTTATACTTTGAATCCAATTATCTATGCCAGGCTTCAGTTAAGTTCAGTCAAAGAAGTCTTTAAATTGTGTTGCAAAACCATTGACAAGTATCAGTTTTAGGAAAGAGAGTGTCATTTCCATAATCAGGGGTTAAATATAAAGCATGGCTTCTATTTAAAATTTTCAACTAACATGCTTTGGGGAATTTGATTAGTTCTTAGCAGACTAACGGAAATTTCAGAAATATAAAGATATTAACGTGTAGTAGGTGTATGGCCGAGTTGCTTGCTGTGCACCTGAAACTATCACACCACTGTTCTTCAGCGATACTCCAACATAAAATAAAAAGTTAAAGGAGATGCTGTAAGCACTACCAAAAAAGTACAAGATATCACTCCTGTCCTCAGAGATTTTATACGCTAGCCTGGGAGTCAAGGTGAACAAACATAGACTGAGAGCAAACACCATGAAGCACTGTGAGATCTTGAGCTAGTCTCTCGGATTCATTTCATTTTCTTTTCAGAAATGGTTCTTCAAATTTTCCAAAGTTTGAAAAGTCAAATATTTTTAATGAGTAAAAAAGAACAGTTCTCTGTCTAGCTCTCCTCCGTGAATCTCTCTCCTCAGATGTCATTGTTTCAAACTCTTGCAGCTGTTTTATTTGGTTGTTTTGCTTCCTGTCATCTAACTAAACTATATGCTCAGGTAACGATTTCTCAAGCGATCAGCCTTACACACTCTTCTTCTCTGCACATTCTCCTGAGTCCTATCACAATTCTTAAGCCATAGTCAGTGTTTAGATTGCGACTATGTAAATATCACTCACTGCTGAGCCATAAAAGGTACTGTTTCCTTTCTTGTCTTCTTTCCTGCAGGTGGGTGGGGGAAACCTGCCTCACTTTTGTTTCACTTAGTATTCTCTGTATTTTAGAATCTCTTATTCTTCTTAAGGTTTCAAATAACTATACAGTCCTTCTCCATGTGGACAAACTCATCAGCTTGTCTCAGTTCCTTTTTCCTTTCCTTCAGAGACATGCTTCAAACTGGACCAGTTACCTTCATGGCTCAGATATCATCTTCAGATCCCATTCTCCGTCCTCCTGATAACTCCTTCCTGTCTGAGTTGGGTTCCCTCGCTCCCATGTTTCTCTGTCTTGGCTTGCTCTCTCATGTTAAATGAACACATCTTCCATCTTCCCAACAAAGAATGTGCTGGAGGTTCTGGTAATTCAGAGTTCAGCAGACTCCACAAATTGCATCCATGGAAGGTTCTAGTAAAGAATAAAGCATGGCAGGATGAAAACAGTACAGATAACCATTAGAGAGACTCAGGTACCCAGGAGGAGCTGCCTGGTCCTCTCTGTTACACGGGGCACATGCTGTCTGTGGGTCATGAACCACTGAAATATGGTGAGATATGTTGGTTTCAGGAAAGCTGCTGTTTTACTTGGGAGGATTCTTTCATAAGTCTCTGATCATGTAGTCAAAACCAGACTGTGGGGCCAGACTCAATGAGAGAAGTGATGATAAAAATAGACTCCAGATGTAAGTAATCAACACGTGTATTTTCTACAAAAAAAAAAAACAAAAAAACAAGTGCTGGTAAGCTGGCGCAGGCAGCCTCCTGGTGTGTTTCACACCCCAAAAAAGAGCTGTGTTAATTACTTGCTAGTACATTCCATTCATCTTTGGTCAAGGAACAGTTCCATGATTTCAGCCCTCTGAGATGGTTACCAAGGTGGTGATGGATTGAGATTATTCCTGCACTTACATAGGAAGTAAGAGACCTTATATACTTGACAAAAGGTCATCATTTTAATACTTAATTCACTGTTGTCTCGGCATAGAATTCTAGGTTGAAAATTATTTTCCCACAAAATGTAGGAGGCACTCACTGTTCACCGCCTCTGGGAATTCAGCTTTGCTGTTGAGAGTTCTGTTCCCATTCTGATTCCTAGTTCTTTATTTGTGACATCTTTCCTTTGCAAACTCTGGGAATCTCCCCTCTGTCAAGTTGCATGGTGCACCTTGGTGTGGGTATTGTTCTGGATCCTTAGGGTGCCTCTTTCAATATATGAAGTTTATTCTTTGGTTCATGTAGTTTTTTTCTTTGATAATTTGCTCCCTTTAATGATCTCTGCACTTTTTGAAATTTCTGTTTTTCAGATATTGAGCCTATTAGATTGAGTGTTTACTTTTCTCATCTTCCCCTGCTCCCCACCATTTATGTTTTTAAATTTAGGTTTATTTGGGGGGAGATATATTTAACTTTATATTTCAGTAATCTTTTATTGATTAATTGTTATGATCATATATATTTTTTTATTTTTTTACTTTACAATACTGTATTGGTTTTGCCATACATTGACATGAATCCACCACGGGTGTACATGAGTTCCCAATCCTGAACCCCCCTCCCACCACCCTCCCCATATCATCTCTTTGGGTCATCCCAGATCATATATATTTTTTAAATTTAAGAGTGCTTATTCTCTGTTCCATTTTAATAGCATTGTGTTCTTATTTTGTAGATGCGACATCGGCCTTTTTCTGTCTAAGGATATTAATTACGGTTTCATTGACATTTTCTTCTGCTCTCTGTCCTGTATCTGATTTTCCAAGTCTCTTTATTACATTAGTTCTGGTCTCTACCTTTCATTTCTTGTCTAGTGACCCTTGGCTGTTCACTCATGTTTGAGAAAATGAGAATCATATTTAGTCAGGCTTATGGGCTTTTGGCCTCACTGCAGTATAACTGAGCTAGCAACTTCATTGGAGGATCCTGGAATGTTAGATCTGAAGTTCTCTTCTCTTCATCTGGTAAATTTTTCCAAAGAGGATCTTTTAGATTCCTGCTTGGTTTTCTACATTCTAGGTAGGGGCTAGAGTGGAATAAAGAGATGCCTCTTGTTCAGAATGCTACTTTCACTTATCAATGTTTTCAATCCAGCATTTCATTCCTGGACTAATATCCTTCCTGAGCTTAGATCTTCTTTTTCTAAAAGTTTTAATTGGAGGAGAACTGCTTTACAATATTGTGTTGGTTTCTGCCATACGTCAACATGAATCAGGAAGGCCTAAGTATACATATGTCTCCCCACTCTTGAACCTCCCTCCCACACCATTCCACCCCTCGAGGCTGTCACAGAGAACCTGATCTGAGGTCCCTGCATCACAAAGCAAATTCCCACTGGCTATGTATTTTACATATGGTAATTTGTATGTTTCATTGCTACTCTCTCAATTCATCCCACCCTCTGCTTCCCTCACCGAGTCCACAACTCTGTTCTCTATGTCTGCATCCCATAGATCTTCTTTGATTTAACCTCAACAGTGAGAAAAGGGAAAGAAGTTCAGCCAGCGTAGAAGAGGCAGAAAAGGAGAAAGGGAGTCTCCTGGTTGCAAGGGCCCAGAGAAGGGATGGGAGGGAGATAATTCCTGAGGCTGTTGTGGTTCTTGGTGATGCTTGTCATCGGCAGCCCCTCTGAGGCCAGGTGGGACACCACATTTCCTCTCTGCTGACTCAGCCGTGCTCTTCCAGGTGCTTTCACAGCATTGCTTCTGTCTCTCGTCTACTTCATTTTCTCTTTCGCTTCTCTCTTTGTGAATTTATAACTTTAAGAAATTTTTTATTCTTAATTCATATTGGGAGACTGCAGGATCTTAGTTCCCTGACCCCTCATAGGGATCGAACCAATGCCACGTGGGGTGGAAGTGCAGAATTCTCACCACTGGACTGCCAGGGAATTTCCCACATCCCTTTACACTCACTTAAGTTTGACTTGAGAGGAACCAGAGGTAAATGAATCCACTTAATTAATCAATTTTGATCATCAACTCTGGGGCACAGCTTTCTTACATCTAAAATGAAGGACTTAGAGCGGACCACCTCTAAGTTTCTCTGAATCATAAATGCTGTGGATTCATTAAAAGAGGTGCTGTAGAATGTAGGACTGACTCTAAGAACTGTCAAGAGTTCAAACATTAGGTAAATTACTAAAGCGTGAGTCATTAGGAGATGTTTCATCTTAGAGGTGGGGACTGAAAAATTGTGTGTGGATTGCATGCACAAAGAGAAGAAGAGGGGAACTGCCTGAGTGAGCAGAAGTAGCCAAGACCACCGATGGGGAAAGGGGGATATTGAAGGAACAGGAAACCAAGTTGGATATTCACCAGGTATATATTAGAACTTGTTGCAAAGGACCTTCAAAGGCTAAAATTTAAACTTAACTGCAGTAAGAAATGTCAGTCACCAAAAATAATATAATCTTAGTACCAACTAGCATTTATTTTCATCTCATAACCTTTGCACAATTCTTGTTCATATCATTTCTCTTTAAAATGAATTAGGGGGAAAAGCTTCATTTTTTTCTCTTTCGAAGAAAAGCCTTTTAAAGTGTAATGACATTGTTTTGAGAACCAATGCTGTAGTTTTTGAGGTGGAGTGTAATTTGGATGTCACATTTGAGATGTCTTTTCATTTTCTTACAGGTTTTATTGTTATATGCATATAATATGAAGCCCCTGAATATTTCTGATGTTGCATCTACTGCTTGCAACAGTGTGTATGTAGGCTCTTTCTGGGTTCCACTAAAAAGGCAAGTAAAGATGGATTATCTGCAATTCTAACCCTCTTTGCTGATGTTTTCATAAGGTTGGCTGTTTCAGTAATATACAAAGTAAATCCAGGAAAACTTTTGAAAGACATTTTTGGAAGACTCTTCCTTTGACTTAGAGAAGTATGATATTTCAATGGTTAAGAGCATGAACTCTGACTTCAGTCTGCTTTGGTTCACATGCCAGTTGTGGCCTTCCCTATCTTAGTATCCTCTGGAGAATCCCCATGGATAGAGGAGCCTGTTGGACTGCAGTCCATGAGGTCACAGAGAGTCAGACATCACTGAGCAACTAAGCACAACAAATTATTGGAGTAACAGTTGCTAGTACTTCAAAACAGATCACAGAGAGTACAAAGATGTTGTCTGTAGTTTTGCCTGTAGTTTAGAGTGTGTTTTAAAAATAACTTAATGTGACTCTATATTAAGTTGTAATTAAGCACAAACTCCATCCCCATCCTAGCCTCATCCTTCCCTCTCTGCCCAGTCTTATACGTTGGCCATTCCTATCTGTTCCCCCATCAAAAGTCTCTGCATCAACCACATTGTTTACCTCCCTCTTCATCCAGCAGTGGATGGAGACTCTTAACTTTCGCTCATGCCAGAGTTCTGTTTCTTCTGATTTCACCTTATTCAATTCCTTGTTTGTTTTCAGTTTTTTTCTTTGCTTAGTTAATTTAGTTGTGATTCCACTATTTGTTACTCTTGTGACCTTAAGCCTAACCCATTCCATTTTCTCATTTCTGAGATGGAAATAATACTTTGCCTACCTTTGGGGGTTATTGTTGGGATCAGGATAGACAGTATATGCATATGCGTCGCATGCATGTATAATATATGCATATACTTTGTAAAACCAAAAGCACTGGGCAGATGTCAAGTTTCTTCACACCCTCCTGCACCTGTCAGCTTTGGCTCCTCCCCCTGTTCACCACCTACTAAGTGCTCAGTGAACGGAGACTTGGTGCTTCTCCGTCCTTCTGAGGAGAGTCTGGTTCCTGCTTCCTGATTTCCATTTGGAAAGACTTCCTGGCCTCACCATGAAAGGGAATAAAACAAGAGATATTTCAAGAGCTGGCATACTTTCAATTATTCAGTTAACTTTCTTTTCCCTTTTTTCTTTATTTTCCAGTGAAATGGCAGAAAATCTTAGACACAAGACTGTACTAGTACCACTAAGCCGCAACATTGGGAAATCATGCCCAAAGGAAAACCTTTGTTGGTGTTCAGGTCACTAAGTCATGCCCGATTCTGCTGTTTCCTTGTATATCCAAAATATAGCAGGATTTATTTTTTTAGAACTTCATGATGAAAAAGATTATAATTTCTGTAGAACAGAATGTAATGAAACTGACAGATTCTTTTTTAAAAAACTATAAAATGCTCTTGATTTGGGGGTGTTTATGATCAACAATAGGGTGACTACAGTTAGGGACACGCCCCATCACTGAGGCTCTTATTGGGGAAGGTAACTGACAAATGTTCCTCTGATTAATCCCTTGGTGATACAGTGAAAACAGACTACTTCTCTCACCCAGGATGGAGTTCCTTGTGTTTCTATGAGGGAGTCAAGACAAGGGCAGTCTATAGGGAGTTGCTTTTGTTAACCATCCTTTAGAAGGCAAAGTAAAAGGATGCTGTGGAACACTGGGCAATCGATGTTTTTGCATTTGTTCCTGATGTCATTTTGGTTTTTTGCATCATCTACTTCTTTTACATAAATTTCCCTCTGTTCCTGGATAGAGACCTGTGGATCCGTGCACATTTATGCACACACCTGTTCTCTGCATACCTGGATCCTAGAGTCACCAGGAGCCCTGCAGGTGGCTGTTTGCTTCCTTTCACTGTTTCATTGCTTTTCCAGCTTTTGACCTCAGTTAGTTAACTCCTGCCTTCGGCACCTCCACAAGTCACTGGACTGTGACTCCAGAAGCTTTCTGGCTTCAGTGTAATTACCACTCTGTCCTCTGCCCTCCCCCTTGGCTTTTGCTTTTCCTTCTTTCTTGATTCTTCTCCCTAACCCGCACTCCCCACATGGTACACGTCCCTGTGTGGGCTCCTTGATTGGTCTCTTAGAGCCATGGCTGATTTGTCCTAATTCTTAGCTTCAGACCAGCCAGCCAATTGGAGATGGTACTGAGTTTAAGCAGAAGTGGATCTTTTGTCACTACCTGGTGTTTCTTTGCCCATGTAGATATTTATTTCCTTTATTTTCATCTTAAGCAATATTTTGGCTGTCTATATTTCTTTCCTCACTATGCCCTTGTGTTTGTGTTTGTGCTGCTGTGCTTAGTCATACCCCTTTCCTTGCAACCCCATTGACTATAGCCCACCAGGTTCCTCTGTCCATGAAATTTTCCAGGCAAGAATACTGGAGTGGTTGCCATTTCCTCCTCCAGGGAATCTCTATTATGCCTTTGCCAGTTTATAATTATAAATCTGACTGAGTGTATAACTAAATCATAAACATCATACAGACAAGAATCACAACCCTTGGCTCATGTCTCTTGAATGAAGGAATAATTGAATGAGTGATATTTAGGGGGGGCCGGTTGCCAGAAATCTAAGTGTTAAATAACTAAGGATTTATTTTACACATATTATTGATTCTGGGAATAAATCAATGCCTTTCTTTTAAAATAAAATGCTTGCGTGTTTATTACTTTTAGAGTTATTTCAGTTCATGAGAAACTATCTAATCTTATGCAAATTGCTGAAATATCATTGCCAACAACTCCTAAAGTTACTTCAAATGAAAATTTACGTGAAGTAGAGGAAACAGAGGAGAAATCAGTTGATGCAGAAATGGAAGTAAGTTAAATGGAAAATTATATTGCAGGATGGATGCCATAATCATTTAAATTATTTTTTACTTGACAGAGCAGAACTAAACGTAGATAACTTAACATTATCTACGTAACTAAACGTAGATCATGTGGTTCTTCTGGCTTTTACTTCTCTACTTAGAGAACCAAATATAACCCAACTTTTGGACACATAAGTAATGTTTTCTTCAAAGCTCTTCTACTACTAAGAATCAGATGATAATGAAAACAAAGCCAACCAAGAGAAATTATTCAGATATCACCATGGCTCCTGAGAAACAATGCTCTATAGCTTTATAATGTTACTTTTAACTTTGCACTCTAATATTTGAGCATTTTTATTATGCAAATAATATGTGAAGAAAAATTAGAAAATATAGATAAGCATATATCTTTCAAGCTTTTTCTGCACTTCTGTATTTTTCTCACCAGAAAAAAAAGGCATATTATATTAATGTTATAATGTGTTACTCATCTGATTTCAGAGTTGAGTGGTTTTGTGATGACTGATGTTCATGTTTTGGAGGAAAGGGTTATTTCTCTTCTGTTCCTTCTGTGTTCTAACCCCACTGAAAAATGTGACACAGGAAATGGATACTGTATATGGAGATGTCAAAACATCAGCATTGTTGTTGATAAAACTGATTAGCAAACATGGCAATGGATCTATGGCCAAATAAGCTTATTACCATTCCACCCCTGAATTAGCCAGACTTGCCCACCTAGTCACACAGTTATCTAGCATACTTGTGTGACCATAGGATTTCCACCACTCCCCTCCTGCCCTAGGAAGGCTGACCACATGGAGGAGCAGAGAATAATAGTCCTGTAGGCAGGGTGCCTCCAAATGCACGCGAAGATTGCCTTGATGGGACTGAGCCTAGCACACTCTGTTGCCTTTTTCAGACTCATCAGTCAAATAAGTGACTCTGTTCTCCTGGCTAGGTCTGAAAGAAGCCACAAGTGTCCCTCCTTCTCAGGAGTGGAATGGAAGTTCCTAATCCTCTGTGGAAAAATGAGAGAAGCAGAGAACGTGTGTCCTCCCCTAACCACTTGCTCTTTGAATTTCCATTTGTACATTCATCCAGTTTCTTGAGATGTATGTTCCCTAGTTACTGCAACAAATCAGCGAATTTTTTTTGAAAAAAAAAAAATAACTAAGGATTTATTTTACACATATTATTGATTCTGGGAATAAATCAATGCCTTTCTTTTAAAATAAAATGCTTGCGTGTTTATTACTTTTAGAGTTATTTCAGTTCATGAGAAACTATCTAATCTTATGCAAATTGCTGAAATATCATTGCCAACAACTCCTAAAGTTACTTCAAATGAAAATTTACGTGAAGTAGAGGAAACAGAGGAGAAATCAGTTGATGCAGAAATGGAAGTAAGTTAAATGGAAAATTATATTGCAGGATGGATGCCATAATCATTTAAATTATTTTTTACTTGACAGAGCAGAACTAAACGTAGATAACTTAACATTATCTACGTAACTAAACGTAGATCATGTGGTTCTTCTGGCTTTTACTTTCTCTACTTAGAGAACCAAATATAACCCAACTTTTGGACACATAAGTAATGTTTTCTTCAAAGCTCTTCTACTACTAAGAATCAGATGATAATGAAAACAAAGCCAACCAAGAGAAATTATTCAGATATCACCATGGCTCCTGAGAAACAATGCTCTATAGCTTTATAATGTTACTTTTAACTTTGCACTCTAATATTTGAGCATTTTTATTATGCAAATAATATGTGAAGAAAAATTAGAAAATATAGATAAGCATATATCTTTCAAGCTTTTTCTGCACTTCTGTATTTTTCTCACCAGAAAAAAAAGGCATATTATATTAATGTTATAATGTGTTACTCATCTGATTTCAGAGTTGAGTGGTTTTGTGATGACTGATGTTCATGTTTTGGAGGAAAGGGTTATTTCTCTTCTGTTCCTTCTGTGTTCTAACCCCATTGAAAAATGTGACACAGGAAATGGATACTGTATATGGAGATGTCAAAACATCAGCATTGTTGTTGATAAAACTGATTAGCAAACATGGCAATGGATCTATGGCCAAATAAGCTTATTACCATTCCACCCCTGAATTAGCCAGACTTGCCCACCTAGTCACACAGTTATCTAGCATACTTGTGTGACCATAGGATTTCCACCACTCCCCTCCTGCCCTAGGAAGGCTGACCACATGGAGGAGCAGAGAATAATAGTCCTGTAGGCAGGGTGCCTCCAAATGCACGCGAAGATTGCCTTGATGGGACTGAGCCTAGCACACTCTGTTGCCTTTTTCAGACTCATCAGTCAAATAAGTGACTCTGTTCTCCTGGCTAGGTCTGAAAGAAGCCACAAGTGTCCCTCCTTCTCAGGAGTGGAATGGAAGTTCCTAATCCTCTGTGGAAAAATGAGAGAAGCAGAGAACGTGTGTCCTCCCCTAACCACTTGCTCTTTGAATTTCCATTTGTACATTCATCCAGTTTCTTGAGATGTATGTTCCCTAGTTACTGCAACAAATCAGCGAATTTTTTTTGAAAAAAAAAAATCATACAGATGGACAGGGTTTAGAATGAGAAGGGACAGTCTCCTGCCCAACATGTCCACAACCTGCAGTCCTGCAAGCAGCCCACTTGCGGCCCTTTCCGCTGTCCCTTTTGTTATTTAGTTCCAAGTCTACAAATAATTTGCAGAATCAGTTGCGAAAAATAAGGCAACCAATACAACTTCAAATCCAAGTGAGTCCACTGGGCTCCATGGCTCCTCGCAGCAGCCTCCAGGCTGGCAGAACATCCATTCTCTGGAGCATCTCCAGGCACTGGGCTGTGGCGAAGAAAGGGAACACATAGCCTGGCTCTGCAGGTTCACATCATGTCACTTCCCCTCACATGTCACTGGATGACTAATTCACAAACCATGCCAACAATTCTGCTACCAACTTGGCAAGAGGAGAGCCAGAAGAGTTGATGAATAATGCTAATGAGAGCCAAAAATAATTAGTTTTCTCCCTTGATGTATCAATTCCATATAGTATCTATTGATTTTACTATGATGTGTAAGGACTTGAATCCCTTATACTTCTCAACTGTTCCTTTCCCCTTCCTTTCTAAATACTGTTATATCACAGAATTTAATTAAGCCATCATTCAGTGTTTACATTATTATAACCCTCTAAACAGTGTTCACAGTTTAGAGAGTACTTGGTTATTTTCCTTTCCTGTAGAAGGTTTGATTTTTCCTCTATCTGTCTTCTTAGCTGCTCTCTGATCATCACATGAGATCTGTCATGTTCATCCATAAACTTTTTTACCTAAGCATAAATACTTATGTCTCAACTCTTCCTTCCCTTCCTGGAGGCCCCTCTCTGACTCTGGTTAAGGACTGGTCACTGCCAATGCCAGCAGCACAATTCTAAGTCTGGGACCTCCCTCTGCTGCTTTTCTGTTAGAATTCCCAGCCACTTGGGTCCCATATCTGTTTGACTTCTCTGTTAGCTTTTAGGATCTTTTGTTTATTTTTGAACTGCTGAATCTTTTTTTTTTAATTACTTTTTGCTAGTTTGATATTTAATTGGTTACCAATAAGAAAACATTTTTAATTTTTAAAGAGTATTATTGGTATGGGCTCACTTTGTTTTCTTGTTTCCCTCATCTTCACACCAATTATGGGAAAGTGCAAAATCTAGCAACTCTCCTAATCTTTGGAATATATGTGTGGGTGTTTTTCGGTCTAGATTTACCACTGAAGTGAATGAGTGCATTTTTCCCTGTTGTGAAAGCACCAGTCCAGCTGTAAGAGGATTATCAGGCATGAACAGTTAGTCTTTGCAAAGAAACAAATTTCCAGAGTTTGTATCACCTGTGCTCTGTGCCTACATTTATCTTAGAACTGATAGCTTAGAATTTCAGTTGCACAGCCTTTACAGGTCCTCAAATGTTATGACACAAGTTATCAGATGTTTAACGATAGCAATACTATCCTGAGAAATTACAGTAAATCTCCTGATAGCTCAGATACCTCAAGCTCATGAGATTCATATATGTAATTCTTTTCCTAAAGTGCATTGTTGCCCTTTCACATCTGTTTTCAAGAACTCATTTTTAAACTTCTTTCATAAATCTCTTACAATCATAGTTTTTTAGTCATAGACCAAACTTAACAGGTTGCTGTCCCTGAGCCATAACCTAGACTACTCTTTGCTGAAATTATCATTGAATCCATTATATATAGTTTGTAAAAGGAAAGTGATTGTGTTTCTCCTGAACCCATTTGTCTTCCCAGCTGACATTGTCTGAGACAGGATATTGAGTGTCCATAAGAGTAAGCATTCTAGGTTGTGCTCTGCCACTCAGCTTTACTACCAAGGGTCAGTCACCTAATCTTCTCTGGGACTAGTTTTCTCCTTGTGTCTAACCATGATCTTTTCACTCAGATATCACTGAGATGAAGAGATGGTTCCGTGGTGAGAATGAGTCATCAGAATTTCCCTGGGAGTCAGATGTCGGTATCAAGCTCATGAGCCGAGCTCCTGAGTCAAGAAGTTGACTATGAATACAAACAAATTAGGAATAAACAGGGAAAATGGGGGCATTTGGCAGGCAGAGGGGAGAATCCAGATGACCCACCTTGCCTGAGTCAAGTTTTGCATCTTGCTTTCCTGTCCTGACTAGAGTGATGTATGTAAGTGGCTTAGTTCTTGAGTAGAATAAACTCCTTTCAGCCCTGATGTTCTCTTCCATATTTTTGAGTTTGTTTTATTCTCCAACTTAAAAATGTTTCTTCAACTTTAATTAGGGCATTTTGAGATGTGTTCCAGCTCTGGTAGGTATTTATATATGCAGGAATGTCACAAAGTGAGGAAAAAACTAATATTTTTAGTGTAGGTGAATTAGCAAACAAATTAATTCACAACATTTGAAAGTTGTGAAATATAACGTTTTATTTTTTCTAATATACTAACCAACATGTAAGGGAAAAAAGCACCTAGGTTCTGGGTTATATCACATAAATTCCATTGACTAAAATCTGCTGGTTCGTTGTCATGACAACCTTCACTTGGAGCTAATTAGAATTTAACTAGGACACTTGAAGAGATTGATTCTGGTTTGGAATTGGACAGGATTTCATAACCTCTATAATCTATTTACTTCTATCACAGTATAGACTTTTGGTGGGTTGTTAAACATAAAGGCTCAGAAAATGTGCCTTTGGTTGATACAGGAGGTAGTGAATCTTGTTATGTTTCCATTCCCCCTTTTTTTTTTTCCTTTTTTTCTTTTTTCCCCTCCAAATCTCTATGGTCTGGAATAAGCCAAAAACTTGAGAACACAGATATTAATTTAAGATGTTTTGGGAGGGCTACAGAACAGGTGTTCCAGTCACTTCTGGCTTGAAAACATGTCCTTCTTCCAAAATGAACAACATTGGCTCTGAATCACTGGGTTATTTTAACCTGTCATTTTTCGCTTTATGGGGTATCTTCAGGGCATATCAGGTGCTTTAAAGCATAGGAAAGATATAAACCATTCTGATTTAAAGACAGAAACACCTTTTTGGAGTGATAACAACATAGTGATACGAAAATCCTAAAATATATTTACCAGGTCATCTAAAATGAGTTTTGTAAACAAGTGTGGGACACTCGAATATATAAGGCAATTAAAGTTAGTTAACATATCCCAAATATCAAAGTACTGTGAAAACATAGAATAAAATACAATTAAGCATTAGCATGAATTAACACATTATTTTTGAGAGACTGGTATGTGCAAAAATTTTCTAGGCTTGAGGAGATAAGAACATACTGAAATCAGTACAATTAAGTCCCTGTCAGGAGGAGCTTAATCACTGGCTGAGTATGGTCATAGGTACCCAGATGTTGTTCATAATGAGCCCAGCTGCCTGGTGGCCCTTAGCAAGAAAAGTCTGGCATTCAAAGAAACATAAATTTAATATTCAAAACAGTTGAAAATACATCTGAATCTTTATGGAGCCTCTCATAAGAACGTCCGAGAGGGAATCCTTCCATCATATACAGCATAGCTTCTTTTAAATCTCCTTTTCCCAGCTGCCTTGTGCTTTGTGCCTCCCTGGCTTCCACGGCTGCTCTCTAACCTCTGAACCTTTCCCTCCAGCCCAGGTGGTGCTAGTGGTAAAGAATCCACCTGCTAATGCTGGAGATGGAAGCAATGTGGGTTCACTCCCTGGTTCGGGAAGATCCCCTGGAGTAGGAAATGGCAACCCACTCCAGTATTCTTGCCTGGAAAATATGAACAGAGGAGCCTGGCTACAGTCTACGGGGTTGCAAAGAGCTGGACATGCCTGAGCAACTACACATGTACTCCCTCCAACTCAGTCTGCATGGAGTGTTTTGTCTCCTCTCAACTTCCCACTCTGGCCCCGCTCTCGATTACTGAGGTCGCCTTGTCTCTCTGACACCTTCCCATTGTCCTGTTTCCTCCCGTCTGGGTGCTACACTTATACAAAAGAGCAAGGCTGCTAGAATCCTTCCTTCTCAGTGGGGGGACTGTTGATGGCAACTATTCTAATTTATCATTTAAACAAATCTCATTCACATAGGGGTGTGTGTGTGTGTGTGTGTGTGTGTGTGTGTGTGTGTGTTAAAAGAGAAAGCTGAACTAGACTTTGTCCTTGCTTCAGTAGCTCAGGCAGCATTCTATTAGCCTGTAGACTGAAATAAAGACCAAGTTTCTTTGCACCCCCAAATACCCTGTGCCCCCTCAGTATTGTATATTGTTTTGGCCATTATCTCTCTGTGTCTCTTCCTATCTCTTGACTTTGAATTCCTTTGCTTGGGGGTCAGCTTCATCTTCCGATGTTCAGTACCTCGCCCAGTAACTGACACATAGTGCCTCTTCAGTAGTTGCTCGTGAAACTTCTCACTGGAGACCTATGGAGAGCGCCTACTCCTGACCAAGGATCCAGCAGGAGATGAGATGTGAAGTTGTGGAGCTGGATGTTATATCAGGGTGTCAGGGGTGCAGGGTGAATGTAGGACCCTGGGAAAGCAGGGCTGGGTGAGGGGTGGGGGGTTGGAGAAAGAGGGAGCAGCACCCAGAAGAGCATCCCATGACCCATCCTGAGATTTGCTAAGATAGCCCTGATGGCATGTGGAGGAAGGATGTGGAAAGTAAGAGTTTGGAGGATGGAAAGCAATTTAGAATTTTTTTTTCCATAAAACTGGTGAATGACCATGAGAATTTCAAAGTCAAAATGTTGGCTCTGTTAGTTTTGTAATAACTCAGAGGCCCGCCACTCATAGAATCAACAGATGCTCCTTCTTAAGGGGCAAATGGCAAATAGTGAGCAAGAGACTGTCTATGCCCTCCCAGCCCCCCTTGCCAACTGCAGCATCCCTCTGGCAGCCTTCCCAGGAATTGATGAGCTTGGTGCTTCCCTTGTCTTCATTTCTAGGCAGAAATGTCACAGGAGGTCCCTCATAGCCCAACAGCGAATCAGCCAGTTTCTGACATGTGTATGTGATCTACCTGAAATAACACCAAAGAAATAGAATGTTGTTGAGGCAAAATTTCTGTTCACTCTGTGTTGAGACAGACCATGGGAGGCATTTATCAGGAAACATGGTGTCTCCATCTGTTATGTGAAATGTTTAATGGATACAGACAGTGTCATTTTGCTTGATAGCTCTTGATGAAATCATGACAGCTAGCAGCCCATCACAGCTATTATTGCAACCTTTTGTATAGAAAGAAAACATACTTTAACCAGTTCTAAGAACTCAATTGGAAACATAGAAATAAGGGACAAATAAGAATATGTAAGAATGCACTCCAGGATGTGTGTTGCCCCATCTAGTAAAGGGGACTAGACTGCAAAGTTCACCACAGAGAGCTGGTGACCCCTGATGAGTGCTGGATGTCCTGCTGCCTTCCATCCTTTCTGGTCCCATGAATGCTGCCCTACTTCTGGTCACAATTGCTTCCTGCCCAATTTGAGAAGCCTCCTAGCTAATTTCTTTCTCTTATCTCTTCCTAGTCTAGTTAACCTTTAAACAGTGGCCAGATGGCCAGAATTATTAATATTTTCTTAAAACAATCATTATCCCCTCAGTCCAGTGCCTCTCAGTTTCCTAAGCAACAAAATCCAAATTCCTTACCTTTATATGTCCTGTTCAGAGAAGGCAATGGCAACCCACTCCAGTACTCTTGCCTGGAGAATCCCAGGGACGGGGGAGCCTGAGGGACTGCTGTCTTTGGGGCCGCACAGAGTTGGACACGACTGAGTGACTTAGCAGCAGCAGCAGCACATGTGCTGTTATAAGTATGCCTCTCAGTCTTATTCCTCACCACTCTTATCACCAAGCTTCCAATACGCTTCTGTGGTAAAGACCATACCAGGCTCTTTCTGTTCCTTGAGTATCTGCTGTTACGTTGCTTACATGGCTCCCTCCATCCTTGTCCCCATCCTTTGCTAGCTACTACTTGCTCATGTCTCAATTCCCTTTCTCCAGGAAATAGTCCCTGTTCCATATACATAATACTCTCTCTCCCATCTCAAGCAGCACATGTGCTGTTATAAGTATGCCTCTCAGTCTTATTCCTCACCACTCTTATCACCAAGCTTCCAATACGCTTCTGTGGTAAAGACCATACCAGGCTCTTTCTGTTCCTTGAGTATCTGCTGTTACGTTGCTTACATGGCTCCCTCCATCCTTGTCCCCATCCTTTGCTAGCTACTACTTGCTCATGTCTCAATTCCCTTTCTCCAGGAAATAGTCCCTGTTCCATATACATAATACTCTCTCTCCCATCTCTAGGCTCTTATAACATGTCATAGCTGCCTATGCTCTGACCAGGCTCTACTTGGCATAGTATTTAGTTAAGTATGAAAGTTTTTTTTATTTTCAGCTCCTTTACACTTTGTGAGGACAGAGTTTGTTTCTTTATCTTTGTGTTCCACAGTGCCTAGTAGATGCCTCAGATATATTTGTTAAAGTGAATAGAATTAGCTATAGCTTTGGAACTCCAAATTTTGATCTTTTCTATGTTTGTGCATTTGTTAAAACTTGAGTTCAATTTTTTCTTTATTTTAAGGCTTTTAGCCAGCCTTGGTGAGTGTTAATTTAAAATTGAATGCACTTTGATCATTTTCATATTTCTGGATGTTAGTACATGTACGTACTAATACTACTGAAATAAAAGCAAAGTGTTGAAAGATGTGAGCAACACTGTGAGATAAGCATAGTTTATCTCTGACAGTCTTATAATCATGACTCCTTTAGTTGAAAGTAAAGAAAAACTATCAGTACTTACACTAACCCAAATGAAATAGATTTGGTAAGGAGGCAGTGTTTGGCAGGGCATGGTCAGTAAGCTCTTGCATAACCAAGGACCAGGGACAAAACACAGTGGACCCCACAGAAAATGAAACTTGGAGAGTCAGGAGCCATGAGTGCACACGGACCCACAGGGGCATAAGTTTTCCTTTGTCTCTGTTTCCTCCTCTTACTCATTATGCATCTAGTCCATGGGCTGCCTTTTCCGCCTGTTGGGACCTCTCAGCTCATGCAGCCAGTATTGCTGATAGCTCTCTTCTGTTGTCTTTCCTTATGTAAAATCACAATGGTGGGGAATCTGATTGGTTCAACCCTGCCTACAGGTTGATCTCCCTTGGGTCCACTGTCCACTCAGAAACACAGCTGTGGCCATACCGTGGGGCCACAGCAGTGTCCTCAACAGTGGACTGAGGATGATACTGACTCCTCCTCTTTTTTTCTTTTTTTCACTGAAAAAATTTTTTACTTTAGTTTACTTTACAATATTGTATTGGTTTTGCCATGCATCAACATGAATCCGCCACGAGTATAAACATGTTCCCAATTCTGAACCCCCCTCCCACCTCCTTCCCCATACTGTCTCTCTGGGTCATCCCAGAAAGCCCCAAGCATCCTGTATCCTGCATCGAACCTAGACTGGTGATTTGTTTCTTATATGATATTATACATGTTTCAATGCATTCTTCCAAATCATCCCACCCTCGCCCTCTCCCACAGAGTCCAAAAGACTGTTCTATACATCTGTGTCTCTTTTGCTGT